>CM057245.1:30637070-30642070 GCA_029931835.1 Etheostoma nigrum
AGTCTGGTGGAGATATGTTGCTCTATACATGCTAAAAGTAGTGATTATTTACATGGAGTCTGGTGGAGATATGCTGCTATACACGCTAAAAGTAGTGATTATTTACATGGAGTCTGGTGGAGATATGCTGCTCTATACATGCTAAAAGTAGTGATTATTTACATGGAGTCTGGTGGAGATATGCTGCTCTATACATGCTAAAAGTAGTGATTATTTACATGGAGTCTGGTGGAGATATGCTGCTCTATACATGCTAAAAGTAGTGATTATTTACATGGAGTCTGGTGGAGATGTGCTGCTCTATACACGCTAAAAGTAGTGATTATTTACATGGAGTCTGGTGGAGATATGCTGCTTTATACACGCTAAAAGTAGTGATTATTTACATGGAGTCTGGTGGAGATATGCTGCTCTATACACGCTAAAAGTAGTGATTATTTACATGGAGTCTGGTGGAGATATGTTGCTCTATACATGCTAAAAGTAGTGATTATTTACATGGAGTCTGGTGGAGATATGCTGCTATACACGCTAAAAGTAGTGATTATTTACATGGAGTCTGGTGGAGATATGCTGCTCTATACATGCTAAAAGTAGTGATTATTTACATGGAGTCTGGTGGAGATATGCTGCTCTATACACGCTAAAAGTAGTGATTATTTACATAGAGTCAGGTGGAGATATGCTGCTCTATACACGCTAAAAGTAGGCCTAATGATTAATTAATTAATGATTAACTAAAAGGATCTTACTCTTTAACTAAAAGGTCTATCTCAATCTCAAATACGAGTCCTGAAAATACTTTGTTGAAGTAGTACTACACTGTAAGAAAAGTCAGTAGAAATAGAAATATTCTCTGAGGAATTTTGACAGCAGAAGAAGAAGATAAATAAATGATGCAGAGTGGGTTATTTAGGCCTGAGACGCCTAAAATGGCCTCTCCATAAACACACACACACACACACACAGTCACACACACGGACACATATATATAAATTAGTGTGTATAAATTAGTAAATATGTGTGTGTGTATAAATGTGTAAATATGTGTGTGTGTATAAATGTGTAAATATGTGTGTGTATAAATGTGTAAATATGTGTGTGTGTTTGTGTGTAAATATGTGTGTGTGTTTGTGTGTAAATATGTATAATTGGTAGGTTTTAAACGGGGTTTGGTACATTAATGAAAGCAAACTGAACAAAAGACGTTATTTATATTAATTTATTTTGTCAAACCCATTAAAATTGTCAAATTGTTAAGCATCCCTAACAAGTAACAAAGATTAAAACATACAACTATGTGAAAAAGCTGTAATACATTCTTTGTTTTTCACTAAATATAGATATAAATATAAGAAATATGCACACAAACGGCGGGTACCAGGGGGCGGGATCAGCGCTGCTTAGCGACCAATAGAAACGGACGTGGAGCGTTACCTAGGCAACGGCATACAGGACTGGGAGACGTTAGGACGCAGTCATGCTAACACGCTAACTAGCTCGCTAGCTTCCAGAAGAACCAACGGCGCTGTTGTTAAATATTTAAATATATTATTATTAAATATTAAAACGATGGTCTGTCCTTCGGTTCCGCTGCGCGCGCACATAGCCTGTCTGTCTCTCCGCGTTAGCTGTTAGCATGTAGCATGGCAGCAGCGGTGTCCGGAGGCTAACGAAGCTAACAGCAGCTAATCATTAGCTTGTCGAGTGCTAATCTGAATATTATCCGGATAACCAGCGGGGTGATGGGGCCCGTTAGCACGCAGCTAACCGCCGGGTGTAGCACGGGATGGATGTGAGTTAACAGTCTGACCCGGGTCTGTGAGACGAGCCGGGCCGGGCCGGGCCGAGCGGCGTCAGGAAGCCCGTTAAACAGGTACTATTTCTTCTGTCATTATGGATCCAGAGGTGTAGCTAGAGGCGGGTGTGTGTGTGTATATGTATATATATATATATATATATGTGTGTGTGTGTGTGTGTATATATATGTTTATGTGTGTGCGTGCGTATACTGTATATGTGTGTATATTTGTGTGTATATATTTATATATATTTATGTCTGTGTGTGTGTGTGTGTGTACTATATATGTGTGTGTGTGTATACTGTATATGTGTGTGTGTGTATACTGTATATATATGTGTGTGTGTGTGTGTGTGTATAGACTATATATATGTGTGTGTGTATGTGTGTATAGACTATATATATGTGTGTGTGTGTGTGTGTGTGTATATATACTATATATGTGTGTGTGTGTATACTGTATATTTGTGTGTGTGTATACTGTATATTTGTGTGTGTATACTGTATATATATGTGTGTGTGTGTGTGTGTATAGACTATATATATGTGTGTGTGTATGTGTGTATAGACTATATATATGTGTGTGTGTGTGTGTGTGTGTATAGACTATATATATATGTGTGTGTGTATACTGTATATGTGTGTGTGTGTATACTGTATATGTGTGTTTGTGAATACTGTATATGTGTGTTTGTGTGTGTATACTGTATACTGTATATGTGTGTTTGTGTGTGTGTGTGTGTGTATACTGTATACTGTATATGTGTGTTTGTGTGTGTGTATACTGTATATGTGTGTGTGGGTGTGTGTATACTGTATATGTGTGTGTGTGTATACTGTATGTGTGTATGTTTGTGTGTGTGTATACTGTATATGTGTGTGTGGGTGTGTGTGTATTTGTGTGTATGTATACTGTATATGTGTGTGTGTGTGTGTGTATACTGTATATGTGTGTGTGTGTGTATTTGTGTGTATGTATACTGTATATGTGTGTGTGTGTGTGTGTGTATACTGTATATGTGTGTGTGTGTGTGTGTTTGTGTGTATACTGTATATGTGTGTGTGTATACTGTATACTGTATATGTGTTAGTGTGTGTATACTGTATATGTGTGTGTGTAACCGGGGGGTGTTCTCTGTGTGCAGGATGGACGTGTGCAGTAAGAACCCGAACCGCACGGCGCCCCTCGGTCCCCAGCGAGCCGACACGCCGCTCTGCTCTCGGACCAACGGCTGGAGCTGGCCGCCTCACCCCTTCCAGCTGCTCGCCTGGCTGCTCTACGCCTACTTCGCCGTCACCGGCTTCGGCGTCTTCGTGCCGCTGCTGCCTGCTCACTGGATCCCCGCCGGCTACATCGTATCCTTCCGCCTGTTAACACTCTGATTAACATTGTATCCTTCCGCCTGTTAACACTCTGATTAACATCATATCCTTCCGCCTGTTAACACTCTGCTTAACATTGTATCCTTCCGCCTGTTAACACTCTGCTTAACATTGTATCCTTCCGCCTGTTAACACTCTGATTAACATCGTATCCTTCCGCCTGCTAACACTCTCATTAACATTGTATCCTTCCGCCTGTTAACACTCTGATTAACATCGTATCCTTCCGCCGGTCTATGATTAACTGATTAACATTGTATCCCTCCGCCGGTCTATGATTAACTGATTAACATCGTATCCTTCCGCCTGTTAACACTCTGATTAACATCGTATCCTTCCTCCATCTATGATTAACTGATTAACATCGTATCCTTCTGCCGGTCTCTGATTAACTGATTAACATCGTATCTTTAGTGTTTTTCCTTGACGCTGCGTCAGTGCACGGGCGTCCTGTTTGTGTGCCACCTGTGCGTGCACGTGATGGCCGTGTCCGTCGACCCGGCCGACTACAACGTCAGAACCAGGAGCCACAAAGGTCCGGTTCCCGAGTTCGACCGCTCCAAGCACGCACACGTCATTGAGAACTGCCACTGCTACCTCTGCCAAGTGGACGTGTGAGTACCTGCTAACGACTGCTAGAGGCTGGTAGAGGCTGGTAGAGGCTGCTAACAGCTGTTAGAGGCTGCTAACGACTGCTAGCGACTGCTAGAGGCTGGTAGAGGCTGCTAGAGCCTGCGAACAACTGCTAACAACTGCTAGAGGCTGGTAGAGGCTGCTAGAGCCTGCTAACAACTGCTAGAGGCTGGTAGAGGCTGCTAGAGCCTGCTAACAAATGCTATAGGCTGGTAGAGGCTGGTAGAGGCTGCTAGAGCCTGCTAACAAATGCTAGAGGCTGGTAGAGGCTGCTAGAGCCTGCTAACAACTGCTAGAGGCTGCTAAAGGCTGCTAGAGCCTGCTAACAACTGCTAGAGGCTGGTAGAGGCTGCTAGAGGCTGCTAGAGCCTGCTAAAAACTGCTAACAACTGCTAGAGGCTGCTAACACCTGCTAGCAGCTGTTAGAGACTGCTACCGACTGCTAGAGGCTGGTAGAGGCTGCTAACAACTGCTAGAGGCTGCTAACACCTGCTAGCAGCTGTTAGAGACTGCTACCGACTGCTAGCTTGCTAACAGAGGTGTCTGTGTGTTGCAGCGGTCCGAAGTCGAAGCACTGCAGCGCCTGTAACAAATGTGTCTCTGACTTCGACCATCACTGCCGATGGCTCAACAACTGTGTGGGCAGCAGGAACTACAGGTCAGATATGCTACTTATTCAGTTATTTATTTATATTTATTCATTTATGTATTTATATTTATTCATGTATGTATTTATTAATTTATGTATTTATATTTATTCATTTATGTATTTATATTTATGTATTTTACTGTTTTCTATTTTCACTTACTATAGTATGATGTGATTTTACTTATTTTGTTATACCTGCTGGTAGTTGTAAAGTGCTATATAAATAAATTTTGATTGATTGATGTCCCTGCAGGCTGTTCCTCCACAGCGTCCTCTCTGCTCTGCTCGGCGTCTTTCTTCTTCTGGTCCTTTCCTTCTACGTCTTCATCCAGTTCTTCTTGGACCCGTCCAGACTCCGCACTGACAACCACTTCCTGGGTAAGACCTGACCTCTGACCTCTGACCCCGGACCTCTGACCCTGGACCCCTGAACAGGATGTCATACTTTGTTGAGCATTCAGCTCCAGTTCTGCTCCGGTTTCACTCTGAAGCAGCAGAACTAATCTGGGTCTATTTAACACGTCTGACATCACA
>CM057245.1:30644570-30649570 GCA_029931835.1 Etheostoma nigrum
CACAGGTAACACACACACACACACGCCATCACACACAGGTAACACACACACACACACACCGTCGCACACAGGTAACACACACACACCGTCGCACACAGGTAACACATACACACACACAGGTAACACACACACACAGGTAACACACACACACAGGTAACACACACACACACACACGCCATCACACACAGGTAACATACACACACACCGTCGCACACAGGTAACACACACACACCGTCGCACACAGGTAACACACACACACAGGTAACACACACACACGCCATCACACACAGGTAACACACACACACACACACCGTCGCACACAGGTAACACACACACACCGTCGCACACAGGTAACACATACACACACACAGGTAACACACACACACAGGTAACACACACACACAGGTAACACACACACACGCCATCACACACAGGTAACATACACACACACACCGTCGCACACAGGTAACACACACACACCGTCGCACACAGGTAACACACACACACACACAGGTAACACACACACACGCCATCACACACAGGTAACACACACACACAGGTAACACACACACACACACACAGGTAACACACACACCGTCACACACAGGTAACACACACACACCGTCACACACAGGTAACACACACACACCGTCACACATAGGTAACACACACACACACCGTCACACACAGGTAACACTCACACACCGTCACACCCAGGTAACACACACACACCGTCACACACAGGTAACACACACACACAGGTAACACACACACACCGTCACACACGTAACACACACACATCGTCCCACACAGGTAACACACACAGGTAACACACACACACACACAGGTAACACACACACCGTCACCACAAGTCACACACACACACACACAGGTAACACACACAATGTCACACACAGGTAACACACACACACACCGTTGCACACAGGTAACACACACACACACACGCCATCACACACAGGTAACACACACACACCGTCGCACACAGGTAACACATACACACACACAGGTAACACACACACACAGGTAACACACACACACACACAAGTAACACACACACACCGTCACACACAGGTAACACACACACACAGGTAACACACACACACCGTCACACACAGGTAACACACACACACACACAGGTAACACACACACACCGTCACACACAGGTAACACACACACACTGTCACACCCAGGTAACACACACACACCGTCACACACAGGTAACACACACACACACACCGTCACACACAGTTAACACACACACATACACACACACACACACCGTCACACACAGGTAACACACACACATCGTCGCACACAGTAATACACAGGTAACACACACACACAGGTAACACACACACACCCCGTCACACACAGGTAACACACACACCGTCACCACAGGTCACACACACACACACACAGGTAACACACACACAATGTCACACACAGGTAACACACACATCGTCGCACACAGGTAACACACACACACACAGGTAACACACACACACCGTCACACACAGGTAACACACACACACCGTCACACACAGGTAACACATACACACACACAGGTAACACACACACACCATGTTACAATGCTAAAATGATTATCTACATGGAGTCTGGTGGGTCCATTGTGACATCATGTTAGCCGACAGATAACTCTTCTTTTCTAGACATTATCACCTGCTACAGGTGTTAATGTCTACATCTTCTTTTCTAGACATTATCACCTGCTACAGGTGTTAATGTCTACATCTTCTTTTCTAGACATTATCACCTGCTACAGGTGTTAATGTCTACATCTTCTTTTCCAGACATTATCACCTGCTACAGGTGTTAATGTCTACATCTTCTTTTCTAGACATTATCACCTGCTATAGGTGTTAATGTCTACATCTTCTTTTCCAGACATTATCACCTGCTACAGGTGATAATGTCTACATCTTCTTTTCCAGACATTATCACCTGCTATTATCACCTGTGTGTGTGTGTGTGTGTGTGTGTGTGTGTGTGTGTGACCTGTGGTGACTGTGTGTGTGTTACCTGTGTGTGACGGTGTGTGTGTTACCTGTGTGTGTGTGTGTTACCTGTGTGTGTTACCTGTGTGCGACGATGTGTGTGTGTTACCTGTGTGTGACGGTGTGTGTGTGTGTGTGTTACCTGTGTGTGTGTGTTACCTGTGTGTGTGTGTGTGTGTGTTACCTGTGTGTGACGGTGTGTGTGTGTTACCTGTGTGTGACGGTGTGTGTGTGTTACTTGTGTGTGACGGTGTGTGTGTGTGTTACCTGTGTGTGACGGTGTGTGTGTGTGTCACCTGTGTACAGGTGTTAATGTCTACATCTGTCTGTGTTCGTAGTACATGTATCACCGTGCGTGACAGGTGTGTATATGTCTGACATGCGTGTCTGTGTTACTGATGTGACGGTATGTGATCACCTGCTACAGGTGTTAATGTCTACATCTTCTTTTCTAGACATTATCACCTGCTACAGGTGTTAATGTCTACATCTTCTTTTCTAGACATTATCACCTGCTACAGGTGTTAATGTCTACATCTTCTTTTCTAGACATTATCACCTGCTACAGGTGTTAATGTCTACATCTTCTTTTCTAGACATTATCACCTGCTACAGGTGTTAATGTCTACATCTAGATCTACCTCTGGCCCAGTGTGACATCACATCAATGCTCCCTCCTGATTGATCTATTTGTGTTTTTTACAGAAAAAGAAGAAGAAGGTTCGTAAAGTTCCAGTGGATGTTAGAGAGCACTGTCCAATCACAGCCCCGTCCCCCGGTACACACACACACACACACACTCCCTACACACATATACACACATGCACACACACTCACTCACTCACTCACTCACTTACACAACACAGAGAAACACACACACACACACTCACTCACACACACAGAGAGACACACACACACACACACTCACACTTACTGCCTACACACAGAGACACACACACATATACACACATGCGCACACACTCACTCACTCACTTACACAACACAGAGAAACACACACACACTCTCACACAACACACAGAGAGACACACACACGCAAACATACACAGACACACACAGATGATGGTAATATAATATATGAAGACAGACTGAATTGAGACTACAAACATGGTGTTTTTGTAGATTTTGTCCTGTTCCCGTGGTGAAGTCTCATTTACTTTCTGTGTTTGTGTTGTCGTCCAGCAGAGCCCGGCGGCGTGTCCACCGTGTCCACCGTGTCCCTGACTCAGAGACTCCCTTTCCCAGCATTCCCTCTGAGGGCGTCCCTGCTCCCCCTGGCCCCCGTCCAGGCCGCCGCCCCCCCCGCTGAGTACCACTCGGACTCTGCTGAGTCTCTGGAGGAGATCCCCGTGGCGTTGGCCCAGCTGGGCTCGTCCTCCGCCGCCGGAGACGCCTCCATGTCCTCGCACCCCCTCCCCTCCCCCCCCTGCACCGAGCCGCGGCCCCGGGCCCCCTCCCCTCCCCCCTGCACAGAGCCGCGGCCCCGGGCCCCCTCTCCTCCCCCCTGCCCAGGACTAAGAGGAAGGCCTCCTCCCGCGCTAACTGGAGCGCTAACTGGAGCGCTAACCGGACGGCTAACCGGAGCGCCGCGGAACTGCGGTTCGAGATGGCGTCCAATCAGAAGCCGGTGGTGTTCTTCAGCCGGGCCAGCGGCGAGCGTCACTGCCCGATGTGAGTTGAGAGCAGATTTGAGTTGCGCATACTATGAAATAATAAAGTTTATTATTAAAACAATAACAGAAGACGGAAATCATCTCAGAAACGTGTTAGCTAGCTGTGGTTGATTGATGCTAACGTTAGCTCAAAATACCATTCAACTGACAGTCTTTGTTGTGTTTGATGCTAGCTTGTAGCTAAGCTAGCAGTCATTCCAAAGTCTCTTGTTAGCATCTCAAGGCTACTTGACGCATGCGCGACTCACAGCTTCACGCGACTCACATCGGGCAGCAGCAAGGTCTCGGGGCTGCTAGGCTCTGACCTCTGACCTCTGAACGTTTTTTTTTATCTTGTTGTTGACTTTTTATTCTGATGCCAAAGCTGAGACCAGACCTTCCTCAACACTTCCTCAATCTGGATGCAGCACTGATGCATTCTGGGACAGGAGGAAAAAAACGCTCTGGGTTGTTTACATTTTTTCAACCAATTACACGGCTCTGCTAAATGGTCTCAGGAATGAACTGGTTTTGATGGAACATTATGTTGTTAGTGCTAACATATGCTAACATGGGCTAACATTCTGTATGCTAACATACGCTAACATGCGCTAACATACAGTATGCTAACATCCCTACATATGCAGATGTGCTAACATATGCTAGCATACTGTATGCTTACATATGCTAATATAAGCTAACATTGCATGTTAACATGTGGTAACATATGCTAACATTCTGTATATAACATACAGTATGCTAACATAACATATGCTAACTTAGGCTAACATACTGTATGCTAACATAGACTAACATACTGTATGCTAACATATGCTAACATAGGTCAACCTACTGTATGCTAACATAGGCTAACATACAGTATGCTAACGTGCGCTAACATATAGTATGCTAACATGCGCTAACATACCAACATGGTTAAAGTTCATTGCCGAGACATTTTCAGCGTGGAGCCTGTTAGCACCACGGTGGTGTTGTTGTTGTTGTTGTTGTTGTTGTTGAGAGGAAGGCTGTGTTCTTCTGTTTCCGCCCCGGAGCGTCTCCTCTCATGTCTCCTAAAGTAAAGCAGACGATGAAGATAAAGATGAATAAATTAAACTAATCTCTCAGCCAATCACACGCCGCCTCCTGCTGTTGTTGCTGTTGTTGTTGTATAATAATATCGGCCGATATTATCGGGCATTTCCCGATCTATCGGTATTGGCGTTTACATCGGCCGATTTAAAGAATAAATAAAAATATTTAAAGAAAATGTATTCATCAAAATCATTTAATG
>CM057245.1:30654128-30672721 GCA_029931835.1 Etheostoma nigrum
AATGTAGAAATTTTTGCAAATTTATTAAAAAACAAAAACTGAAATATCACATGGTCATAAGTATTCAGACCCTTTGTTCAGTATTTAGTAGAAGCACCCTTTTGATCTAATACAGCCATGAGTTGTTTTGGGAAAGATGCAACAAGTTTTTCACATCTGGATTTGGGTATCCTCTGCCATTCCTCCTTGCAGATCCTCTCCAGTTCTATCAGGTTGGATGGTAAACGTTGGTGGACAGTCATTTTCAGGTCTCTCCAGAGATGCTCAATTGGGTTTAAGTCAGGGCTCTGGCTGGGCCATTCAAGAACAGCCACGGAGTTGTTGTGAAGCCACTCCTTCGTTATTTTAGCGGTGTGCTTAGGGTCATTGTCTTGTTGGAAGGTAAACCTTCGGCCCAGTCTGAGGTCCAGAGCACTCTGGAAAAGGTTTTCGGCCAGGATATCCCTGTACTTGGCCGCATTCATCTTTCCCTCGATTGCAACCAGTCGTCCTGTCCCTGCAGCTGAAAAACACCCCCACAGCATGATGCTGCCACCACCATGCTTCACTGTTGGGACTGTATTGGACAGGTGATGAGCAGTGCCTGGTTTTCTCCACACATACCGCTTAGAATTAAGGCCAAAAAGTTCTATCTTGGTCTCATCAGACCAGAGGATTTTATTTATCACCATCTTGGAGTCCTTCAGGTGTTTTTTAGCAAACTCCATGCGGGCTTTCATGTGTCTTGCACTGAGGAGAGGCTTCCTTCGGGCCACTCTGCCATAAAGCCCCGACTGGTGGATTGCTGCAGTGATGGTTGACTTACTACAACTTTCTCCCATCTCCCGACTGCATCTCTGGAGCTTAGCCACAGTGACCATTGGGTTCTTCTTTGCCTCTCTCACCAAGGCTCTTCTCCCCCGATAGCTCAGTTTGGCCGGACGGCCAGCTCTAGGAAGGGTTCTGGTCGTCCCAAACGTCTTCCATTTGAGGATTATGGAGGCCACTGTGCTCTTAGGAACCTTAAGTGCAGCAGAAATTTTTTTGTAACCTTGACCAGATCTGTGCCTTGCCACAATTCTGTCTCTGAGCTCCTCAGGCAGTTCCTTTGACCTCATGATTGTCATTTGCTCTGACATGCACTGTGAGCTGTAAGGTCTTATATAGACAGGTGTGTGGCTTTCCTAATCAAGTCCAATCAGTATAATCAAACACAGCTGGACTCCAATGAAGGTGTAGAACCATCTCAAGGATGATCAGAAGAAATAGACAGCACCTGAGTTACATATGAGGGTCACGGCAAAGGGTCTGAATACTTATGACCATGTGATATTTCAGTTTTTGTTTTTTAATAAATTTGCAAAAATTTCTACATTTCTGTTTTTTTCTGTCCAAGATGGGGTGCTGAGTGTACATTACTGAGAAATAAAATGAACTTTTTTGATTTTTGGAAAATGGCTGCAATGAAACAAAGAGTGAAAAATTTAAAGGGGTCTGAATACTTTCCGTACCCACTGTATGTCATCAGCGTTCACCTTGAGATGGCAGATTGAAGTTAATTATGTTTCTTTTACAACCCAACAGAGGGCCTGCATCTGTGTTTATGAAACATGTGCAACAATAGTGACTTAATCACACAAACAGTGCAACCTCTCAGTCAACTTGACTCTGCGTGGAAACTCCACATCTCGGGGAAATTCTTCTGGTTGCTCACCCAAAAAACCACACACTGTTAACAGCTGTGCAGTATTTCACTCAAGCTGCGCCGAGTTTTTCTCTCCTCTCCTCGGGTTTTTTTCTTTTCATGTGCCGAGCAAAAGCTTTTCCAAAACCACTCATTGATAAAGTATTTGTGATCATGTGGCACTGACAGCGGCACCGAGGGGGGAGTTAGAGAAGCTATAAAGAAAAGCAGTGATGGAATGTAACTGAGTACTTTTATAATATTTACCCCAGTGCTGTACCTCAGTCCACAAGTTGAGGTACTTGTACTATGAGTCTTTTATTTTCATGCCACGGTCTACTTCAGCTACATTTCAAAGAGAAATATTGTACTTTTTTTTACTTCTCTACATTCATCTGACAGCTTAAGTTACTTAACAAGTGAAGATCTTTGCTCATGAAACGCATGTATTTCATAACATACGATGTATTATTATAAATTATAAAGTACCCAACAATATATAGGTCTTACTTGGTTTGGATCCATGTGAGGATTTTTCTGCATCAAGTACTTTTACTTTTAATATTTTACGTGCCTTTTCCTGATGATACGTGATGATAAGTAACATTTTCAATGCAGGACCTTGATCTGCAGTATTTTTACAGTGTGATATTAGTACTTTCACTGAAGTAAAGGATCTGAATACTTCTTCCACCGCTGAGGGAGGAGAAACAAAGAGAGTAAAAAAGAGGGGAGAGGAGGAAGAAAAAAAAAAGGTGGATGTTGTTGAAGGGTTAAGAAACACTCTCTTTCCTGCTCTCTTGCACACATTTGTGCACGCAGACTCCCCGCCCCTCCCTCGCTCTCACTGTCTCCTCTGTAATGAGCTCCAGATGTGTTGCTGAGGATGGGGGTGGGTGGGTGAGGGAGGGAGAAGGAGCGGCGGCGGTATTGGTGGTGGTGGTGCTGGTGGTGGTGGTGATGGAGGTGGTGGTGGAGGTGGAGGGGGCTGCCTTGCATGTCATGTGCTGAGGCGAGGAGAGACGCTGTCCGAGGGGACGCTGTCAGCCCTGATAGAGTGGCTGGCCGCGGCCTCGGGGCCAATAGGGGAGGAGGAGGAGGAGGAGGAGGAGGAGGAAGAGGAGGAGGAGGAGGAAATGGGGGGGTCAAAAAGATCTCCACATCTGGAATCACTTCAGGTCAAGCCAGGCCCTGGCCGTGAAAGGTGAGAGCGGGCGCCTGGCGCGCGGGGGGATGGAGGGTGGGGGAGTTGGGATGGACAGGGGTCTGACACTGGGCATACCACAGCGAGAGATCAACAGCAGCAGAAAAGAAAACAGAAATCCCCCCTTT
This sequence comes from Etheostoma nigrum, assembly GCA_029931835.1. Classification (NCBI taxonomy): domain Eukaryota; kingdom Metazoa; phylum Chordata; class Actinopteri; order Perciformes; family Percidae; genus Etheostoma; species Etheostoma nigrum. The sequence continues at coordinate 30,657,124 of CM057245.1, forward strand.
TTTTTTGTTAATGTGGCATTCGAGTCAGGACAAAAAACCCTGAGTCATCGCATCATTGAAGCTCCTCTTTATTACGACTATAACCCTCGCTCAGCTCGCACGCAGCTGAACTAAAACAAGCGGAAGAAGTGCTTAAATCCTTTACTTCACTGGAGGAAATAGTACAGGCAAAAGTCCCACATTCAATTTAAATTCAGAGCAGTAAAAACTCCCACATTGGAGATGGTGAAATGATGAAAAGCTCCCTAAATGTTCCTGCTTTCAGATCACATGGATTACATGCCAAAAAGTCAAATTCTAAGACTTCACTCCCTCTAAAACTCTTTACAAAAAGTCGATAACGTACTTTCATCGAGGCTGTTTCTGTTACTCAGCAACAGGGATGTTTTGTGAGCATATCACATGTTAAAAATCTGAGAAAAGTGACATATTATGACATATTGCATTCTGTAAATACTCCTGTAAAGTAACAGCATGTCAAAGCTGAGTACTTAGAAAAATAAAAAGGAAACAGGAGGCTGAAACACTGAATGACTGATGATGGATGCCAAAGGACAGCATTAAGACACAGCGGTAAGACAAAAGCCAAACTTCATGAGATGAGACATATCCGGAAATGATCTGCAAATGAATGTGTTCACTTTTATGCCGAAATTTAACAGAAAGCAATAAGAATTTAGAATATGTTATAGACAAACTCTCACAATGTGTATAATGTTCGCCATCGCGAAAGCAAAATTAAATGTTGAAAGTTTTGAAGGGAGTTTGGTGCAAGTCAGAAGAAGCAAATCAGCGTCTGCAGCACTTTTCTCGGGTATTTCTGAGCCGTAAACTATAAAACTCTCTCAAAACAAATATTCCCACAGCGACGGAAAATGGAAATCAGCTGCAGTTTTGATCCGAGCCCATTTTTACGGCCCGCGTGCGCCGCGCGAGGACGAGCGTCGACGTGTTTGTTGACGCCGAAGGTCACGAGGGGCCAAGGAGAAGAAACACCTCGTATGACAGCCGCGGGGGGAAACGAGGCCCAGGGGCCCTCCGTATTAAGGAGAGGATTTCCCTGCTCATAAATTTCCTGATTTTAAGATGGAAATATTCAGGTTGTGGTAATCAGGGAAAGACGAAAACACACCAAGCAGGAGCAGCTTGAGCTTTCTGTGGAGGAGAATCTGCTCTCGAGTTGTAAATCTCTCTTTTATGGAGCATGCATGAGCTCCAAGATTATTCTGCTTTCCTAAATGCTCTCAAGTAGCAATACACTTAGTTTTAATACTTCTTCTGGAGCATGATTAAAGTCTGTCTGCATTGAAGCACAGATTCCCCTCTTAACAGTTCCCCTTCGAGGGGAACTCGAACTGCGTCGGTTACGACACTGCGAACCGACGCAGTGTCTGGTTCTCCTATCTCGGGGAACACGGGTTACATACGTAACCCGAGACGTTCTCCTATCTCGGGGAACAAGGGTTACATACGTAACCCGAGACGTTCCCCTAACTCGGGGAACAAGGGTTACATACGTAACCCGAGACGTTTTCCTATCTCGGGGAACAAGGGTTACATACGTAACCCGAGACGTTTTCCTATCTCGGGGAACAAGGGTTACATACGTAACCCGAGACGTTCTCTTGAATTGGACACTGTGCCGCTGCATTGCTTGTAATGCCTTTTTATTAATTTACAAGTTTTAGTATTCTGTTACAAATAAAGGATATCATATCAGGGTATTAAGAGATGCTTTTTTGGATTCAGAAATACATTAGCCTTTACCTTTATATTGGACTATTACATAAAAATCAAAATGCTCGTCATCAGTGGTATAACATGGAAAGAAATGTGGAAAAACAAATCTATTTTTTTCTTTTAATTGCATAAATGTCAGGGGAAGTCCTCGCGGTTCGATGTGGATTTAAAAGAAAAAAAAAAGTAAAAGTAGTGTTGTTGATCCCAAATCTGGTGTAATTCTATCCAACAGCACGGCCAAAGGGGGGAGGGGGGCAAAGGGAAAATCCACAAAGTCTTTAACATGAGTCTCCGTCGAGAACAACTTCTCTGATTTAAAAAAGAAAAGAAAATGATTTTTCCATTTCGGTCACAAGCACAAAATTGTAAAACTATGCAGATATTTGTCAGCTACAGCATCCGGTCTAGGTCTCTCTTATTTTTTTGTACAAAAGTAGAGTTCAGTGATGCTCAGGAGAATAAAAAAATAAAAAATGACAAATAAAAAATTAAAAAAGGCAGCTTTGGAAAAACATCCCGCCATCGCTCGGTGTCCACACAACTTTTGCATATAGGTGTGGTATCGCCACAGAGGCTGCTCCGTGAAAAAGGAAGAGGAGGCTTCACGATCCGGGGTGTGGAAGATGACGCTGGACCCAGAGACGGGGTCCGCCCGGGGGGGTCCAGCGGCGGAGCGGCTCCCCGGCCTCTCCTCCTCTCAGTTGACCGTGGGCACCTGGTTCAGGCTGTACTCCTTGGCTTTGAGCCGCAGGTTGGCGATGCTGTTGGCCATGTTCATGCCCTGGGACGTGTTGGTGTTGGAGCAGGTGGGCGGGTAGGTTGCCATGGCGCTGAGAGACAAGAGGAAGGGGGGGGGGGAAACGGGAGGTTACATCACCTGTGGCTGACAGCGAGCTGAAGCTCAGCGTGAGCCGCAGCTGTGGAAATATGGAAAAGGGAACAAAAACAGGTATCACTGATCATGTACGGAGACTAAATCTGACGTTCAGACACTCACACCCCCTCCCCCCACCCCCCCACCAGGAACTGAACCAGTGTTTTTGCACATTTTGACCTGACGTCCTGTACATCACATGACTTTTCTCAGAGTATTAACTGTGCAACTTATACCTTGTGTTGTCTTCCCATTGAAAATGAACCTGGATGTTTTTTTGTATGTTTTTGTAACTTGAATGCATCACTCGGGTGCTTTTTGTTGTTTTATTTAATTATTTTTTTAAAGGTTTTTGTCACTTGAATGCATCACTGACCGCAGCTTGCTACCATGAGTTTTGCACCTTTTCTTGGAATTTATGGTCAACAAACCTCATTAATGTGACATTACACCAAATTTGTGAGTTTAAAGGAAAGCAGAATGAATGAATGACTTTTTTTGACTAATAGTTAAGATCAGAGGATGTATGTCGAGTGGATCACAGACCGGGTTATTAGTCAGGATATTGTTTAAAACCATTAAAAAATGTTTTTTAAATGCTATAACATTGAATAAAACACCCAAAATTAAATGAAAGTAATCATTGATTTTACCTGAAGAATTATGGAACCATCCGTGTTATTTTTGGGGCAATCTGGTGTTATTATTTTCATATTTCTGTATTTAAAAACTTTGAAAACGGGTCACACAACACAAGGGTTACACCTGGTGATAGGTTTGAATCTCTTTTATCGTGTAACCCCAACTGTCAGTCTATGCCAGGGATCTTCAACAGGGGGTCCGGGACCCCTAGGGGGTCCTCAGAGTTACTGCAGGGGGGGGACACCAAATTATTGTTAAAATGAAAATGTTTTAACATGAGTCCAACATATTATTAGCAAATATAAATCAGCATATTTGTGAAGGGAAAACACACTGATGATAAGCTTACTGGTCTCAAGGAAACACGTATAGTTCATCTTAACTCATGTTTATTGTCTCCCCCATGACGAATTGTAAGTAATGACCATGACACTGTCGGCGCGTCCACATGACGCAAGCCTTCCGTGACCCGAATCTTGAGCCTAAGAATCCATATTGAATCGAATCGTGACATTTTCAGATTCAGAGCCATACTGAGACAGAGAGAGTTGTTTGGAGCTTAATTAGCTTTGTAGCAACTCATTTGGCTTGAATGTAACGGACGATCATTAATATCAACAAGTTACAAGCTTTAAAATATAATTTATAAAATCATTATTTTAGTAGCTTTGTATTCTATGCACTAAAAAGGTATGTTCAGCATAAAGGCTTTAGGCCGGCCTACACGTTACTGTAGGCCCACTTTAAAATGCAACTTCATTTTATACAATATATGTAGTAGGGGTCCCTGCTCCGTCTCTCTTAGTGAAGGGGTCCTTGGATTCAAAAACATTGAAGATCTTTCAGCCACATATCCCAGGGACTTCATCAACGGATTAAGGGCCATGTTTGGGCCCTATTCTGGGCGTGCTGGTCTTACAGGGAGGTGTGTTCAGGTGCATTCTGGGTGTGCTGGTCTTACAGGGAGGTGTGTTCAGGTGCATTCTGGGCATGCTGGTCTTACAGGGAGGTGTGTTCAGGTGCATGCTGGGCGTGCTGGTCTTACAGGGAGGTGTGTTCAGGTGCATTCTGGGAGTGCTGGTCTTACAGGGAGGTGTGTTCAGGTGCATTCTGGGCGTGCTGGTCTTACAGGGAAGTGTGTTCAGGTGCATTCTGGGCGTGCTGGTCTTACAGGGAGATGCGTTCAGGTGCATTCTGGGCGTGCTGGTCTTACAGGGAGGTGTGTTCAGGTGCATTCTGGGCGTGCTGGTCTGTACAGGGAGGTGTGTTCAGGTGCATTCTGAGCATGCTGGTCTTACAGGGAGATGCGTTCAGGTGCATTCTGGGCGTGCTGGTCTTACAGGGAGGTGTGTTCAGGTGTATCTGCGCGCGTTGACTCAACAGAAAGACCTGCTAAGGAGGTGTGTCAAGTACACTGGCAGCAGGTCACAGGCACGTATGCTTGTTGACACACCAGCAAGGCAGACACACACTATGCTTGTTACACACACAGGGACACACAGCTATGCACACACACATGCAAAAGATTACATGTAAAAATATGACGGTGCAAATCCTCCATAACAGCAACGCACCAAATTACAGCCACGCCTGGCTTTTAAAGGGGAATGGGAGAGGACCTCTGATTGGCTGTTAAAGGGGAATGGGAGAGGACCTCTATTGGCTGTTAATGGAAGGACCCTATGGCTAAGGGAATGCCGAGACCCTTTAGGACCATGTGCCCCCCCCCCCCCCCAAAGAAATTCTTGTGAAATTTGTGTTTATTTTTTTGTCTTTTTGCATTTTTTCCCTTCTCGGTACTTTGTTTTTTTCACCTTAAATCTCTGTCTGTTGTTTGTTTTGTTTTGCAAACCAGGTTTTTCTCTCCGTGCATGATTTATTCACTTGTTTTGTTTCGTTTTGAACCAAAAAAAGTCGTAAATTTGGTGCCGCCTCTGTTTTCAGTTCATGCCAGAAGTCAATTTACGGCGGTGTCGTCTCGCCTGCTTCTGTTGTTGTTAAAGTGTCCTACACGTCCCACTCTGTGGTTTTCCCGTGCTTTCCCCAAAACTACAGACTTCTCCTGTGATTTTCACTCAGTTTGTTTCATGAATCATCCGGAGGTGCACATCCAGAAACTCTCTGCAGGAGCTAAGTAACAATTAACGTCGTTTCCAAGTCTGGAAACATGGAAAATAAAGAATTAAGAGGGAATTTTATCATCTTTATGTGAAAATTGAACATAAAACAGCTTCCAACCCTTGTATGGTGTTTGTGTCTGTGGGAAGCTAAAAGAAAAATGATGCTATTTATTATTTCTTCTAACTCAAACTCATTGGCCTTGGCGACTTTTCTGTGAAGAACATAAAACATAACTTATTTTCAATGACTGCACTCGGTAAAGAGGTTTGGGTTCCATACTTCACAACAAGTCCATTGAATTATCAGCTCACTTTCATTGAATGTGGGTGTTTTATTCGGATGTATAGCATTTGAAACTAAATTAAATAGAATGATGTAAAAAAAAGAGGCAAAAATGTTGGAAAAGCAAAAAGAAATCAACAAAACATCGGAAAAAAGTTACCAAAAAAATGGAAAAAAGCTTCAAAACAGCCGACAATAGTGACAATAGTGTTGAGAAAGTTGACAATTAGTGTTGAAAAAAGGAGATTTAATTTAAAATTTCGACCCAGAAAAACAAAAACGACATGAAGCCAACACAAGGGTTAAAATTGAGATTTTTAAGAATTATTATATCTACTTTTCTTGATTTGTAAAAGCCGTTGGGTCAAGTGTTTGGTGTTGAAAGCGCCGTACGCTGTGTGGTAAATCAGCTGTGAGAGCAGATGGATTCAGAAAGTCTGCACTACATTACCAAACAAGCAGACATGATGCTCACTGGTCGATTGTCTTCTACTGCAGAAACCAATGGCTGCCAGAGGAAAGGAAGAAATCATTTAAAATAAAATAAAAAATTCAATTAAATGGGTTGAAATGTGCAGAAACACTGGTACTATCCCTTTAAGTGTGAAACGGACTGAGAAACATTCACAAGACACAATCCAACTCAAGAAACTCTTTCGGAAAACACAAAATGTACTAAAATGTAAGAAATAACCTGCAGTATTCCTCTTTAAAAAGGAGAATACGGCGAGTTTTCTTCTACAGGAATGTAGTAAAGTGAAAGCGTACTTGTTCTCTGAGGGCAGCATTTTCTGTGGCACTCGCACTGGCCCCCCCTCCGGCATCGGGTACCAGCTTTAGGATCATATACAGTCAAGTGTTAGCACCACATTAGCGTGTCCCACATAGCATTATTTCCTGCTTCACAAAGAAAGATTAACCCCCCCCTCGCTGCTCTCAGGGAGTCTGAGCCGCGGCCGCGGGGGTTTGACATTTTACACCCGAGTTTCACAACGGAGGATTACTGTAAATCACAGCCAATGTAACCAGAGTCACAAAAAATGTTGCCCAGTAGAGCTCTGTCTCTCTGTGTAGCGTTGATTATCTGGTGCAGTGTAGCAGAGGTGGGTGGGGTGTGGGGGGGAGGAGGGGGGTCACAGGGGTCAACAGAGGATTTCATACGGTTTGTTTTCACATTATCACCTCGTCAGGAGGGTCACAGGATCTGGGCCCGCCCTGCTCATGCTGACAGAGGGGAGCGACGGGACTGAGGGCGAGGAAAAGGCTGTTTTTATTCAACACACTTAGTTTGGAGTTAGATAGATGTGGAGGACTGGCGTGTATGCGGCTGCAAGAGAAACAGAGGCAGAAGGCCACGGCAGAGAAGAGAGAGACAGAAGAAGGAAAAGTTAGAGAGTAACAAGCAACGTTTCTGGGTTTTTTTTCCTTCTAAGACAACGCAGTTGTTAATTTCACATTGTTTCAATAGCAAATGCACCTGGATGCATGGAGGTGTGTTCAGGTGCATTGTGGGCGTGCTGGTCTTACAGGGAGGTGTGTTCAGGTGCATTCTGGGCGTGCTGGTCTTATAGGGAGGTGTGTTCAGGTGCATTGTGGGCGTGCTGGTCTTACAGGGAGGTGTGTTCAGGTGCATTGTGGGCGTGCTGGTCTTACAGGGAGGTGTGTTCAGGTGCATTCTGGGCGTGCTGGTCTTATAGGGAGGTGTGTTCAGGTGCATTGTGGGCGTGCTGGTCTTATAGGGAGGTGTGTTCAGGTGCATTGTGGGCGTGCTGGTCTTACAGGGAGGTGTGTTCAGGTGCATTGTGGGCGTGCTGGTCTTACAGGGAGGTGTGTTCAGGTGCATTCTGGGCGTGCTGGTCTTACAGGGAGGTGTGTTCAGGTGCATTGTGGGCGTGCTGGTCTTACAGGGAGGTGTGTTCAGGTGCATTCTGGGTGTGCTGGTCTTACAGGGAGGTGTGTTCAGGTGCATTCTGGGTGTGCTGGTGCAGCAGCACACACACATGCAGAAGATTACTTATAAAAATGAAATGATGACGGTGCAAATCCTCCATCATAACAGCAACGCACCAAGGTACAAACGCACCTGGCTGTTAAAGGGAATGGGAGAAGACCTCTGATTGGCAGTTAAAGGGAATGGTAGAGGACCTCTGATTGGTTGATTTCATGTTATGCCCAAAACACCCCTCTGATTAATGAAGACACTAAGGACAACCCTCTAGGACCACACACCCACTGTTAAACTAGCAAAAGTGGATTTGGACACGCCCCTTCATGGTGCAATTTACTAATTCATGTGTAATTATTGTATAATACAGTTATATCAGCTATATCATGTACACTTATCTATCTCTGCTCTTATTTTTGCTGTTGCAAACTGCACTTTATTTCCCCACTGTGGGACAAATAAAGCTTTTCTTATCTTATAAATGCACCTGCACCAGGCCCTTGATGTTAAAAAAACCTTAATTCTGTAATATAAGTAGATAATGTGGTCTTTGTGTGGAACATCACATATTTACTGAAGTGCTGGAAAGCATAAAAGAGTAAACTGCAATCTACACTGACGTTATGATTTAGTGTTTTGCAAGTCCAGCACAGCAGATTGGGCTTAAATAATATATAAAATAATAGTAATAATAATAGATTTGATGTTGTAAAAGTTAGTAATATCACAGCGGGAAGTACAAGTACTGCTTTTTCATTGTTTTACTCAAGTAAAAGCTGTTTCTCTGAGGAATTACAGTACAGGCCAAAGGTTTTGGACACACCTTCTCATTCAATGCGTTTTCATGACTATTTACATTGTAGATTATCACTGAAGGCATCAAAACCATGAATGAACACATGTGGAATTATGTGACTTAACAAAAAAGTGTGAAATAACTGAAAACATGTCATCCTGAAAGGTTTCTAGCCAATTGCGACTGCTCTTGGGGACACATTCAAAGTTTCGTTTTCCGACCGACTGATGTTCATTTCTTAAAGTAACAATGGCCGCTCGTTTCTCTTCTCTTAGCTGATTGGTTCTTGCCGTAATATGAATTCTACCAGTCGTCCAATAGACTGTCGGCTGTGTATCAACCTGACTTCTGCACAACACAACTGATGGTCCCAACTCCATTAATAAGGAAGAAACGTCTCGGGTTACGTATGTAACCCTTGTTCCCCGAGATAGGGGAACGAGACACTGCATCGGTTACGACACTATGGGAAAAAAAAGCTATAGTGTCATAACCGACGCAGTTCGAGTTCCCCTCGAAGGGGAACGTCTCGGGTTACGTATGTAACCCTTGATCCCCGAGATAGGGAAACGAGACACTGCGTCGGTTACGACACTATGGGAAAAAAAGCTATAGTGTCGTAACCGACGCAGTTCGAGTTCCCCTCGAAGGGGAACGTCTCGGGTTACGTATTTAACCCTTGTTCCCCGAGATAGGGGAACGAGACACTGCGTCGGTTACGACCCTATGGGAAAAAAAGCTATAGTGTTGTAACCGACGCAGTTCGAGTTCCCCTCGAAGGGGAACGTCTCGGGTTACGTATGTAACCCTTGTTCCCCGAGATAGGGGAACGAGACACTGCATCGGTTACGACACTATGGGAAAAAAAGCTATAGTGTCATAACCAACGCAGTTCGAGTTCCCCTCGAAGGGGAACGTCTCGGGTTACGTATGTAACCCTTGATCCCCGAGATAGGGAAACGAGACACTGCGTCGGTTACGACACTATGGGAAAAAAAGCTATAGTGTCGTAACCGACGCAGTTCGAGTTCCCCTCGAAGGGGAACGTCTCGGGTTACGTATGTAACCCTTGTTCCCCGAGATAGGGGAACGAGACACTGCGTCGGTTACGACACTATGGGAAAAAAAGCTATAGTGTCGTAACCGACGCAGTTCGAGTTCCCCTCGAAGGGGAACGTCTCGGGTTACGTATGTAACCCTTGTTCCCCGAGATAGGGGAACGAGACACTGCATCGGTTACGACACTATGGGGAAAAAAAGCTATAGTGTCATTACCAACGCAGTTCGAGTTCCCCTCGAAGGGGAACGTCTCGGGCTTACGTATGTAACCCTTGTTCCCCGAGATAGGGGAACGAGACACTGCGTCGGTTACGACACTATGTTACGACACATGTTTTCAGTTATTTCGCACTTTTTGTTAAGTCCATAATTCCACATGTTCATCATAGTTTTGATGCCTTCAGTGAGAATCTACAATGTAAATAGTCATGAAGATAAAGGAAACGCATTGAATGAGAAGGTGTCTTTAAACTTTTGGCCTGTATTGTATATTCACATCGAGTTCACCTGCTTATTTACTGAATGTCTTTTGGGGGAAATGTTATGCAGACACTCACACTGAGCATATCGTTTGGCATTTTGGTTTTCTCAGGACACCGGCACGTGATGTTTGACGTGAACGTGACGAAAAGAGAAACAGGTGTTCACATGTCTGAAAGTCATTTTATCATCAAGCTGCAACATGTTTCAGAGACAGTACGCCTCCAATCGTTATGTCACGTTCAAAGTAGTCGGTACAAAAGCAGGGCTGTAGTACTCGAGTCCGGTTTTGGACTCGAGTCCGGACTCGAGTCCAATAGAAAAACGAGTCCGTTTTTCTATGGTCTCGGACTCGCTAGTATTTGGACTTGGACTTGTCTCGGACTCCGCCACTGGTCTTGCCCAATATGGCTTTTGGTCTGGACCGAGTCCAGGTGTCTTTATCATGTTGATAATAATTTTGGAGGGAAAGGGAAACCCAAAATGATTGTCTTGATACTGTCATGCATAAGACCTTTATTCTGTCCTGGACTCGTTCTTGATTTGGACTCGAACCTTTTTGGACTCGAATAGTCCTGGTCTTGGACTTGTCTTGGACTCGACTTGACTCGGACTCAAACCTTTTTGGACTCGGTCTTGTCTTGGACTCGACTAGTCCTGGTCTTGGACTCGACTTGGACTCGACTTGACTCGGACTCGACTTGACTCGGACTCAAACCTTTTTGGACTCGGTCTTGTCTTGGACTCGAACCTTTTTGGACTCGGTCTTGACTTGGACTCGACTAGTCCTGGTCTTGGACTTGACCAAGGGGGTATTGACTACAGCCCTGTCCGACGGTCCGGCACAGACGCAGGTCTTCCTATTGATTTTGAATGCGGCGGAGAGACTTAAAAAAATAAAAATAACACAAACAGCCTGCGGAAAAAAGTTGAGACTGACTCAACTTCTGGAGAAACGCAATTCAAAGAGAATAAGACAAATATAGAATAAGACAAATATAGAATAAGACAAATATAGAATAAGACACATATAGAATAAGACAAATATAGAATAAGACACATTAAAGGGACAGTTGAGTCCAGGTGGATCAGAAGAGGCGGTCAGAGGTATGCACAGGTAGAAGAGGAGGAAATGAAACAATAACAGAAAGCAGCGCCTCTGTGTGTGTGTGTGTGTGTCTGTCGCTGTGTGTCTGTGTGTCTGTGTGTGCGTGTGCGCATCTGCGTGTGCTTGTGCATGTGCATGTGAGTGTACGTGTGTGTGTGTCTGTGTGTCTGTGTGTCTGTGTGTGTGTGTCTCTGTGTCTCTGTGTGTCTGTGTGTGCGTGTGCTTGTGCATGTGCGTGTTTTTTTGTCTGTGTCTGTGTGTGCATACGTGTGTGTGTATGTGTCCGTGTGTCTGTGTGCGTATGTGTCTGTGTGTGTGTGTGTATGTGTGCGTGCGTGTGTGTGTGTGTGTATGTGCGTGCGTATGTGCGTGTGTGTGTGTGCGTGTCCCCGTGTGTGTGTGTATGTGTCCGTGTGTCCGTGTGTGTGTGTGTCCGTGTGTGTGTGTGTGTGTGTGTGTGTGTGCGTGTGTGTGTGTCCGTGTGTGTGTGTCCGTGTGTGTGTGTATGTGTCCGTGTGTGTGCGTGTATGTGTCCGTGTGTCCGTGTGCTGTGTGTGTGTGTGTGTGTGTGTGTGTGTGTGTGTGTGAGAGTCTACCTGTAGGGGGCGGCGCTGCCCCAGGACAGGTAGTCGTTGGGGCGCGGCGCCGGGCGCGGGACGATCGGCTGCTCCACCGCCGTCACGTCTCCGGAGTACGACTTCAGCAGCGAGGCGTTCTTGCTGGCCAGCATGGCGCGCTCGTTACGCCGAAACTTAGCCCTCCGGTTCTGGAACCAGACCTGGACACAGACAGGACAACGGGACCACATTAGACATTTAACCCCCATGTTGTCCTCATGTTGTCCTCATGTTGTCCTCATGTTGTCCTCATGCTGTCCTTATGTTGTCCCCATGTTATCCTCATGCTGTCCTCATGTTGTCCTCATGTTGTCCCCATGTTGTCCCCATGTTGTCCTCATGTTGTCCTCATGTTGTCCCCATGTTGTCCCCATGTTGCCCTCATGATGTCCCCATGTTGTCCTCATGTTGTCCTATATCAATGTTCTTTTTAATTCCCCAAAATAACATGATTGATTCCACCCAACACTCACACATAAACACACATATACATGCATGTATCACACATAAACACGCATATATCACACATAAACACGCATATATCACTCATATACACACATATATCTCACATAAACACACATATATCACACATAAACACGCATATATCACTCATATACACACATATATCTCACATATACACGCATGTATCACACATAAACACACATATCTCACATACACACATATATCTCACATAAACACACATATATCTCACATATACACGCATGTATCACACATAAACACACATATATCTCACATAAACACACATGTATCACACATAAACACACATATACACACATATATCACACATATATCTCACATATACACACAAATACATGCGTGTATCACACATAAACACGCATATATCACACATATACACCCATATACACACATAAACACACATATACACCCATATACACACATAAACACACATATACACCCATATACACCCATATACACCCATGTATCACACATATACACACATATATCTCACATGAACACGCATGTATCACATAAACATGCATATATCACACATATACACACATATACACACATATATCTCACATATACACACATATATCTCACATATACACACATATATCTCACATATACACACATATCACACATAAACACGCATGTATCACACATATACACACATATCACACATATACACACATATCACACATATACACACATATCACACATAAACACGCGTGTATCACACATATACACACATATCACACATATACACACATATCACATGCTAATGTTGTTCCTCGCTGTGAAATCACATCCATTGTTGGATGCTCGCTGTCCGCTGACGCACCGCCTCAGGAATGAGCCCAAAGTCTCTTTAATCACAGCGATTCTGCATCGCTCTCTGCTACGCATTACTCACAGATGTGCTGCTTTTCTCTCCCTCTCTCCCTCTCTCCCTCTCTCCCTCTCTCCCTCTCTCTCGGCCCACGGAGCACATGCTCTCACTGGCGCACTCAGAAAAAAAACAACAAAACTAACAAAAAAACAACAAAAAAAATAGACAAAAAAGCAAAGTGCACTTACACATCCACCTGCAGTGAATGCACTGGATATGCTGTGTTATTCCTTTGGTCACACGGGTGTTGTTGGCTGTTCTCTTTGTTTTTGACATGGCGGTATGAAGTTGTTAATACCATTTATTTAAATGTTTTTATATGTTTAATCATCTGTAATTTCCCGTTTTATTGGGATCAATGAATATCTATCTATCTATCTATCTATCTATCTATCTATCTATCTATCTATCTATCTATCTATCTATCTATCTATCTATGTATCTTGCTCCCTCAGTCTGCTGTATCGTTGGTCTTTATGTGTGTACTGGACGTGGCTGCTGCTTCGTGTTTTTATAGTATTTTATATTTTATAGTATTTTATATTTTATAGTATTTTATATTTTATAGTATTTTATATTTTGTAGAATTTTATGTTTTATAGTATTTTATATTTTATAGTATTTTATATTTTTTTGTATTTTATAGTATTTTATATTTTTTTAGTATTTTATATTTTGTAGAATTTTATATTTTATAGTATTTTATATTTTATATTATTTTATATTTTTTAGTATTTTATATTTTTTAGTATTTTAAATGTTATAGTATTTTATATTTTTTAGTATTTTAATATTTTACAGTATTTTATATTTTATAGTATTTCATATTTTACAGTATTTTATATTTTTTAGTATTTAATATTTTATAGTATTTTATATTTTTTAGTATTTTAGATTTTTTAGTATTTTATATTTTTTAGTATTTTATATTTTATAGCATTTTATATTTTATACTATTTTATATTTTTTAGTATTTTATAGTATTTAATATTTTTTAGTATTTAAAATTTTATAGTATTTTATATTTTTTAGTATTTTATATTTTATAGTATTTAATAGTTTATAGTATTTAATATTTTTTAGCATTTTATATTTTATAGTATTTTATATTTTACAGTATTTTATACGGTGGACGACAGGGACAAGCGCAGCGCAACTTAACTGAAACACGCAAATAGACAAAACACAAGCTGCACAAGGAGAAGCAACGTCATAAAGGCAACAAAATTGCATGTAATTGTTTTTAAAAGCGATAAAAACACAGAAAAAAATAGTCTGAAAGAAAACTCAAAAAAGGCGACAAAAACTCAGTAGAAGCAACAAAAACGTAAACAAAACGTGGCAACCACACAGAAAAGGAAGGAAAACTTTGGACCGAGCCTGTTTTTAAGACATTCAGTGGGGGGGGAGGTCCCAGGACATGAATGCATGGGAGGGGGGGTCTCCAACTATCTAGGGAGGTCCCAGGACATGTTTGCATGTAATTGTTTTTAAAAGCGATAAAAACACAGAAAAAAATAGTCTGAAAGAAAACAAAAAAAAAAAAAGAGGCAAAAGCGTCCAAATGTGACAAATGTCGGGAAAAAACCCACACAGAAAAGGAAGGAAAACTTCCTTGGGGGGGTGGGGTCCCAGGACATGAATGCATGCATTTGTTTTTAAAAGCGATCACAACACAGAAAAACTAGTCAAAAAAAAGGGACAGAAGTGTCCAAAACTGAGAAATATTGGAAAAAAAACCCCGACAAAAACGTCCAAAAAAGTGTACAAAAAAATAGCAACACAAATGTTGAAGTAAATAGTCCAAAGAAAACTCAAAAAGGCGACAAAAACTCAGAAGAAGCAACAAAAACGTTAAAATAACGTGGCAACCACACAGAAAAGGAAAGAAAACGTCTCGGGTTACGTATGTAACCCTTGTTCCCCGAGATAGGGGAACGTCTCGGGTTACGTATGTAACCCTTGTTCCCCGAGATAGGGGAACGTCTCGGGTTACGTATGTAACCCTTGTTCCCCGAGATAGGGGAACGTCTCGGGTTACGTATGTAACCCTGTTACGTATGTAACCCTTGTTCCCCGAGATAGGGGAACGTCTCGGGTTACGTATGTAACCCTTGTTCCCCGAGATAGGGGAACGAGACACTGCGTCGGTTCGCCGCCCCTCGCCCCGCCTGGAGTGCCTTGCTTCGTAGACAGAGCTAATGAGCTATGTGCCAGTGTGCTTATATGCCCCTACGGTTATGCCGTCAAATGCTACCGTTCTCACTAGGACCAATATGACCCCCCCCCCATCAGAGATCATGGGAGCGGCGCTGACACGTTTCCCTTCGAGGGGAACTCAAACTCGTTACGACACTATGCCTAAAGGCGTTCCCATAGTGTCGTAACCGACGCAGTGTCTCGTTCCCCTATCTCAGGGAACAAGGGTTACATACGTAACCCGAGACGTTCTTATCAGCTCATTATACCAAACCCAAACATGGTAACAGCCATTATGAGGTCAAGGTGCAGCAACTGAGCCGAATGAATGCGAATAAAAGAATTCCTGCTTTTCTAACTCAA
>CM057245.1:30673221-30718221 GCA_029931835.1 Etheostoma nigrum
ATTGACAAACAAAAACAAAAGCTCTCCATCACACCAAAATCACCCATATCCTCCCCATTCCAACCAATAAATATTAAACAATAAAACAGTTAAAGTTATTAATATAGACTGTTTGAAAAATTATATACATATAGTATGTACAAATACACACATATATACATACAATTTTCTTACATTTAACTTCAATAGTAGTACTCTTACCCAATGTATTATATATTGTAACTGTGTTATTATGTAAATATGTAATTTTACTTTTAGGGTAACTTGTTACGATCTGACTTATTACCTTTTTACAATACTTTTATACTACCAGTATGTATTCATGCTGCAGGAGATTGTATATGGCATAGTGTATTTTAGTCTTATTTAATGTCCAGGAACTGTTTTTATTTTCCTGTAAGAACGGGACGTCTTTGTTTGACACTTGTTTATGCTACATGTACGCGTATCTGTCTCTGCTCTTGTTTTTGCTGTTGCAAACCGCAGTTTCACCACTGTGGGACAAATACAGGTTTTCTTATCTTAAATTGGCAGGTAGGTGAAAAGTGTAAGAATTAATGTCTTTTTTTTTGTAACATACATCCCAAAAACGTGCTGTTTGGGGTTGAAAGTCCTGCTGGTTTATCTCACGTTTTCATCGTTTCAAAGTAGCTGCAGCTTCTCCAAAATAACAAATAAAAATAAAAAACTATACCTGCCATGTTGAAAAAATAACCCTCTAAATAACATTTACTCGCCAAACGGAAACCCGCATTTGGCGCTTGGCGGGTGTTCCCTTCGGACCCGGTGTATCGGGTCAAGTGAGAACAACAAATGAAATAATAATAAAAATACATAGTCCGACCAATAATCACTTATATAGTTATAGTCTGGCATCTCTAAACAAATCTCTACCAGTTATACGCCTTAAGACCTTAGCTAATGTTAGCCTTTATTAAGAAACTGCCATTATGTGAAATAATTGACAATTAGACAATTATGTAATATTTGTTACGGGCCAACATGTCCCTCCATCGGCCCTGTTTGTAAAAATACATCCTAAACAAAACTGCTTCACCCCGTTACTCACCTTTTTTATCCTCTCTCATCTATTTTGTACTTTAAAAGACCCCTCTCTCTCTCTCTCTCTCTCTCTTTTATCGCCTTCCCACTCTCCTTCTCCAGCGTTTAATGGGGTCACTGTTTGGTGCTGGATGTGGGGGTGTCAGGAGGAGAGGAGCAGAGGTGGAGGTGGAGGTGGAGGTTGGGGGTGTGGGGGAGGTCTGCAGCAGCGGTGGCGTTGGGCCCCGGCTGGGCCTCCGGTGGCTGTCTGTGGTAAATAAGCAGAGGCAGGTGCCAGAGAGTCTAGACGGGGCTGATTTGGGGTCCGGGGTCCCTGGTATGTGATACCTAACCCAGGCCCGGCACAGCCTCTCTCTCTCTCTCTCTCTCTCTCTCTCTCTCTCTCTCTCTCTCTCTCTCTCTCTCTCTCTCTCTCTCTCTCTCTCTCTGATTCCTGACTCCTCACAGGGAAGCAGTGCACCTCTGCCCCCCCGCCACCCCCCCTCAGCTCAAAGCTTTTCCTGTTTAATGTTAAATCAGTGCAGGAGAGACAGACGGACGGAGGGAGGGAGGGAGGGAGGAGGTGGGTGTTTGGGAGGGTAGGAATGACGCTTGCCTTCTCTTTATCTCCAACACTCTCTTTCTAACTCACACACATGTATTCTTTTAAATCACTTTCTGATTTATTTTCCTTGCCCTTTTTGTTTTTTTTAGGGTTCAGGTTTCAGGGATGCTCTTTTAAAAATGTCTGAGTTGTTTTTTTGTTTATTTTTAAATGACAAAATACAGAAACACATACACAACATACAGAATGAAGACTTTGGGAACTCCCTTCTGCTGCGTTTTAGCCAGGAGAGCAGATGTGTTTGACCCTGTAAAGCACTGTGATTATCACCCAAGTCCAGGGGTGGGGAGAAAAATCAATACAGCATAGTATCGCAGTATTTTCAGTGGAAATACTGTATTATTATATATAATATTTTATATATGTGATGGTCAGTTTGTCCCATTTTGCAGCGATAACATTGAAGTGAGATGAACAAACAGAGAAATGTTTCTTTTTAGATGAAACCGATGTTGACTAAGTTTCCTTTTGGGGACGTCATTAGAAATTGGAAAAAATTAGAAGTTGGAAAAAAGGTTATAAATTACAATATATCACAGTAATATGTTTATAATTGCAATTATATTGTATGGTGGCATACGCATCGTGATGATATCGTATCGGGAGGCGTCTGCTGATTCCCACCCCTACCCAAATTTAATCGAGTTTTTGTGATTTGCTCAAGTTAGTTGTTGTTAGTTGTTATTCTTACACACTGAATCCAAGACTACACACGTGCATTATCAATAAGTTCATCTTGAATCTGAGCGATGCATGAATGAAGCGGTTAACTGACGTTTGCACCCTGTGATCGGCAGCTGATGAAGATGGTGTGTGCCTGTGGGGAGGAGGAGATGGACGTGGAGCTCATCTCGCTCTGCATAAACCTGGCTGCCAACAGGAGCAATGCCGCGATCATCTGCGAAGGTCTGAGCTGCAGAGATAGACCCCAACATATGGACGCAGACGTTTTATGGCACAAGTTGTTAACTTCTTTCCCCCCGCTGGTCTGCTGTAGGTAACGGTCTTAAGATGCTGATGAAGCGTGCGCTGAAGCTGAAGGATGTTCTGGGGATGAAGATGATCAGAAACCTTTCTCAGCACAGCGGGCCCACTAAGAGCCTCTTCCTGGTCAGTACCTTAAATCTAAGTACAGTAACTCAAGTACTGTACTTACTGACACCATACACCCACCATCCTTATCCCTCCCCCTTTGAACTGACTGCCTCGGAAACCTTTCTTTAGTTTTTTCACCCTTCAAAGTCACCTCAAAAAATCCCATCATGTGGCCACATGTACTGTGTGTTGTCCTGTGCATAATGTTGTTATGTTATGTATTGTATACCATGTTGCTGTCTGCATTAATACTTTTCGGGAGAGCGTGTGGCGGCGCTTTAAATAGCTGCGGCCCGGAGGCTTGCTCCAACAAAAGCATCATATCACTGTGTACCTGTGCACACGTGACAAATAGAGCTATCTATCTATCTGTATCTGTAAGTACACATTTGTCCGCTACATTTCAGGGAGAAATATTGTACTTTTTACTCTACTACATTCATCTGACAGCTTTAGTTACTTTACACATTAAGATTTGTGCACACAAAACACACAGTAGTTTATAAAATCTGATTCTAAATGAAACTAGCCAACATTATAACGGCCTACAAGTCCAGCTGAAATGATCAGACCATTAAACACACAACTGTTTGGATCGTTTACACTTTTTACAATGGGAGTACTTTTACTTTTAATACTTTAAGTACATTGTGTGTCTGTCTGTCTGTCTGTCTGTGTGTGCTGATAGGACCACGTGGGCGACCTAGCGGCTCAGATTAGTGAGGACGAGGCCGAGGAGTTTGTGATCGAGTGTCTGGGCACGCTGGCTAATCTGACCATCCCTGACCTGGACTGGGCGCTGGTTCTCAAGGAGTACAACCTGGTGCCGTACCTGAAGGACAGACTCAAACCAGGTGTGTGTGTGAAGGACTGATTCCTCCCTATATGGTCTTCATCAGAGTGTTTCGTCACACTGGGACAATCAGTGATGGCCAGATGAAGCCTCATGAAGAACTCTTTAGCATACAATATTAAGCTATTCAAATAGCCTAATAATTGTTGGCATGCTTTTATAAATCATGTTTTAATAATAAACATACATGTGGCATGTGTGTATATTTATGTGTTGCTATCTTACCTATAGGCCAGTAAGCTATCAGCTCAGGGATGATATGAGGACAGAGGACCCTCGTTAAGGTCCGGGCCTTATCTTTACTTTTGATGACCAGTGACCCCCTAACCTTTTCCTTCCTCTTTATTACAGCAGAAACAGGATCAGTGTTTTTTGTCAGTCATCATCTCCACCCTTGTTTTTCCACTGATGTCAGGTTCTGCAGAGGACGATCTCGTACTGGAGGTGGTGATCATGATCGGCACCGTCTCCATGGATGACTCCTGTGCCGCCATGTTGGCCAAGTCTGGCCTCATTCCTGCTCTCATTGAGCTGCTCAATGGTGAGAAGCTCAAGTTCTCCAAAGCAGTATGAAATGGATGATGTAGCATTTTTTTGCTAGGGTCTTAGGCTACATTTGCATCGCTATGTTGTGGTTTGTAAGTGGAGTTTTGAGCCAAAAAGTTAAGTGTTTTTAGTAGAAGAACTAATCTTTGTTTAAATTAACACACCCAAACCAAAATATCTCATCGACATTCTCGTATACTGGGCATTGCTGGTAGTTACCATGGTAACATTAGTAGCTTAGGACCCAATCAGGACGAGAAATGTTGGCGTCAGTGTCCCCAGTGTCAGAGGGAATGAGAGGGGAAAACGCCAGAGCAAGGGGAATGAGAGGGGGAAGAGGGTAAAACGCCAGAGCAGGGGGAATGAGAGGGGGAAACGCCAGAGCAGGGGTAATGAGAGGGGAAAACGCCAGAGCAAGGGGAATGAGAGGGGGAAACGCCAGAGCAAGAGGAATGAGAGGGGGAAGAGGGTAAAACGCCAGAGCAGGGGGAATGAGAGGGGGAAACGCCAGAGCAAGGGGAATGAGAGGGGGAAGAGGGTAAAACACCAGAGCAGGGGGAATGAGAGGGGGAAACGCCAGAGCAGGGGTAATGAGAGGGGGAAACGCCAGAGCAGGGGGAATGAGAGGGGGAAACACCAGAGCATGGGGAATGAGAGGGAGAAACGCCAGAGCAGGGGGAGAAACGCCAGAGCAGGGGGAATGAGAGGGGGAAACGCCAGAGCAGGGGGAATGAGAGGGGGAAACGCCAGCGCAGGAGGGAATGAGAAGGGGAAACACCAGAGCAGGGGGAATGAGAGGGGGAAACACCAGAGCAGGGGGAATGAGAGGGGGAAACACCAGAGCAGGGGGAATGAGAGGGGGAAACGCCAGAGCAGGGGGAATGAGAGGGGGAAACGCCAGAGCAGGGGGAATGAGAGGGGGAAACACCAGAGCAGGGGGAATGAGAGGGGGAAACACCAGAGCAGGGGGAATGAGAGGGGGAAACGCCAGAGCAGGGGGAATGAGAGGGGGAAACGCCAGAGCAGGGGGAATGAGAGGGGGAAACGCCAGAGCAGGGGGAATGAGAGGGGGAAACGCCAGAGCAGGGGGAATGAGAGGGGGAAACACCAGAGCAGGGGGAATGAGAGGGAGAAACACCAGAGCAGGGGGAATGAGAGGTGGCAATCATTGCAGATGATCACAGATGGCCCACTGATTAAGGTTTTGCAATATTTGTATATTTTATTTGAAGTTTTAAGAACTGGGTAAATGTAAAAATGTTACAAATATTCTTAAAGGGAAGTTTATAGAAATGTGAGCATGTCGCTGTCTCCACAGTACTACATTGATTGTTTTTAAGTGGATTCATATGAATGTACAGTACATTTCAAGAAGGAAAAAATGACTTTAAATGTTCATTCAACAGAATGGCTGATTCATGATATGATCCAGTTGAATCCTTGCTCACTTCTTTCCTCTTCTCTACCCGTTTCCATCTCAGCCCAACAAGAGGATGACGAGTTTGTGTGTCAGATTGTGTACGTCTTCTACCAGATGGTCTTTCACAAAGCTACCAGGGACGTCATCGTCAAGGACACGCGTATCCTTTCTGCTTATCAGTGAAGAATTTCATACACATTCCTGTCCCATTCGATGAGATGAATCTTTAGAGACACGAGACAAAAATGTTTACGAGTAGCTTCCACCACTTCGTTGTTCTCTGGTCTTTAGTGTATGTCTCTATCTACACTACTACTAATATCTTTTGCTACGTTTACGCCTCACGTCTGCACTATTCTGGCATTTCCGAGCCCCTAAATCTGAGATATTTGGAAACACAGCTGCCCCCGTTTTGGTTCTGAAACTCCGGGGTTGCTTTGTGGTCTGGACGGGCACAAACATTGACTGTAAATATTAATGGACAAACTATCCGGTTCGGCGAAGTGCTACAAATGCATAAGTGCCTTAAAGCTGCATTATATCTGATCTCCAGCAGGGGGGGGACTCCTTAAAGCTGCATTATATCTGATCTCCTGCAGGGGGGGACCCCTTAAAGCTGCATTATATCTGATCTCCTGCAGGGGGGGGGGACTCCTTAAAGCTGCATTATATCTGATCTCCTGCAGGGGGGGGGGGACTCCTTAAAGCTGCATTATATCTGATCTCCTGCAGGGGAGACTCCTTAAAGCTGCATTATATCTGATCTCCTGCAGGGGGGGGGACTCCTTAAAGCTGCATTATATCTGATCTCCAGCAGGGGGGACTCCTTAAAGCTGCATTATATCTGATCTCCAGCAGGGGGACTCCTTAAAGCTGCATTATATCTGATCTCCTGCAGGGGAGACTCCTTAAAGCTGCATTATATCTGATCTCCAGCAGGGGGCTCCTTAAAGCTGCATTATATCTGATCTCCTGCAGGGGGACTCCTTAAAGCTGCATTATATCTGATCTCCAGCACGGGGACTCCTTAAAGCTGCATTATATCTGATCTCCAGCAGGGGGGACTCCTTAAAGCTGCATTATAGCTGATCTCCTGCAGGGGGAGACTCCTTAAAGCTGCATTATATCTGATCTCCAGCAGGGGGGACTCCTTAAAGCTGCATTATATCTGATTTCCTGCAGGGGGAGACTCCTTAAAGCTGCATTATATCTGATCTCCTGCAGGGGGGACTCCTTAAAGCTGCATTCTGCTTTCTATGCCAGTGAAAGGCTGTAACGTATCTTCAACCACAGAGTAACGTCAGACAATGCTGTTTACACCTGCACGCACATGCCCAGTGTGTGTGAATGGTTGTCAAACGTGTTAATATGGCCGGAGATTAGTTCTGCTACTGGAGTTGAAACTCTTGTGTGGACAGAGATCTTTTTTGTCTCAAAAGGCTGCTTAAACATGAAAACATAGTAGTGTAGATGTAGCCTACGAGTCCTAGTACTGTCCTGTATTTATCTCTCCTCACTGTTTATTCCCATATGCATCTACATAGCATATGGGAATAAACATGGGAATATTTTAAGCTGCCTGTAATTGTGCACAGTTGTGGTCGGCGGTGACGGCTCGTGTCAAATTACAAATATGTTCTCCGTCAGCACATTCTGATTTATGTTTTTCTGTCTGCGTGAAGAATACAATGGGAATATATCGGATGTAAGATGGCTGTTTTAGGAAGGTGTTCACTTCATCACAGGAATTGCCAGTGGTTCCTTTTGTCTTCCATCTCCTGTCTTCCACCTTTTGGCCGCAGGGCACCTGTCTCCCATCTCTCTATCTTTAAATTGAAGCCCCATCCTCCCCTCTGCGACTTATTTTAAAGACAAGCATTGAAACGTCCCAGAGAGACAGACGTTGTTTCTTTCCTTGAGTCCTGATCTCAGAAGCCCCGGCGTACCTCATCGACCTGATGCACGATAACAACGCAGAGATCCGCAAAGTCTGCCACAACACGCTGGACATCATCGCCGTGAGTGAACACAGGCCTCATAAACATGTCAACACTTCAGCGGGAGCAACTTAGGTTACTTTTCCAGTTGATACTGGAATTAAAAGTTAGCATTGAATTGTTTTAACTGATGATTATCAGGGTTTTCCCTACCACTGGAAGGCTTAATCGCAGCACCCAAGCCGTTTTGGAAAGCACATAAGCTGATGAATAAATGTAAAAATCAAAGAGGAGAGCAAAACTAACTAAATGTTGTTGGGTTGTTTGGTCTGTAAAATGTCAGAAAATGGTAAAAATGTGGATCAGTGTTTCCCAAAAGCCCAAGACAACGTCCTCAAATGTCTTGTTCTGTCCACAACTCAAAGATATTCAGATTAGTGTCACAGAGGAGAGAAGAAACTAGAACATATTCACATTTAACACGCTGGAATCACACAAGTTTTACTTTTTTTTTACATTAAAAAAATGACTCAAAGGGATTATCGAAATATTTTGGGGGATAATTGAATCAATTAATCTTTGCAGCTCTAAATTGGACCGGCAGTGAAACAGATGCGTTTGGGGGGTCTGGGGGCCGACTTTGATCCGGTTGGTAATGCAGCTTTGAAAAGGACATGTTCAAAAACCAGTCCTGAAATTAAATGTAAGATAAAAATTAAGTATTTGAACTTCAGATCACACAAAACGACAACCGCACTGTCCTGCAGTATTTTCATGCTGCTCAATTCCATTTCCATACAAACGTGAAACGTTTTCCACAGTCCTCACCTTCTCCCGACGTGCCCGAGTCAAATTTGACATCAGCGTTCAACAAACCGACGAAACCCCGGATCGCCTCGTGACTGACGGGTGTGGTCAGCTCCCAGTCCGAGTGTGATCCCTGCCAGACCTCAGATCAGCGTAATTAGCTGCAGATTATAGCAAGGCAGTGCAGCGGGGGCGAAGGAAGTGTTTCATTGAAATTATCAGTGAGACCTATTAAGCTGTGGGCCACATGAAAGGCAGCCGGTGGGCTCTGGTGTGTGTCAGCGGCTGGACAGCAGAGGTGAGAGAGAAAGCAGAACCGTGGACTCACACACACACACACACACACACAATCACAATGACACACACACACACACACACACACACACACAATCACAATGACACACACACACATGCAATCATTACTGCTGGGCGGGGTCCTTCTGGCAGCACACGCCGTAACTGGGCAATCCTGAAATGTTTGCCTTTGATCATTGTGGATTGTGGCCCTGCTCGTGTGTGTGTGTGTGTGTGTGTGACACACACACACACACACACACACACACACAGCTTCACAAGAAACTTTGTAGATGCTCCAAGTGGGACAGAGGCCTAATTCACTGTAATCTATTCTTACCCAAGTCACATTTCCAAAGGAATATTTTGGGGTAAAAAAGCTCCAAGACGTGCCGTGCACTGCCTCACTCCGGCTGTAATGAGCTCAGCTGCTAATAACTGATGAGTCATATTAAACTAATATCAGTGCCTAATTGCTGAGCATGAGTCAGCTTGCTGACATAGTGTGTCGCTGTCACCTCCGGCCTCTGCGTGGCGGTCTATAGGCCCGTTTGAGTGCGGGGTCCTCGGGTTGGGTGCCTGTCAGGGCCCGCGGGGGCTCTGCTTTGCATCCAAATGATTAATCTTTCGGGCCGGGGGCGTCACGGCCTCAAAGGCCGCCTTTATCGCTCCCCCTTCATCCCCCCGCAGAGAAAAGAAAACACAACTCTGTGGTCGTCTGTCGCCGAGCCGGCCGACCGGAGGTTTTTCTTAGTGATGAGGACGAAGATGACACACAGTCATACATACTGTACATGTTCCTGATATGGAGCTGGTGATTAAAGTTGTATGGTCTGTTAAATATGGATGCGTTAAACCTATTCCTCTCCTCTATATTCACTCCCATAAGACCTCACTGCTGTTACCACTAGGTACATTTCAGTAATTTCTAAGCATAAAAAATGTTGGTGTATTGAGAATGAGAAGGCAACAAAAAAGGGTTTATTACTCAAATTCTTCATAATCATCCAGCCAGAAGAAGTCATCAGAAATAGAGGTCATTTTTAGTAAAAGGTAACATCCCTTATGTACAGTAATTAAAAAATTGTCCCCCTCTGTAGTTGCATTAAACCCGCCAGTCTCCTGAGCGTAACTGTGCACTAAGGGATCTTTTGTCTTTTGTTTAAATTATATTTCACATTGTAGCTATTCTTTATGAAGCAATACGTTTTGTAATTTTGGTTAACACCACATATCAACAGACCAGTTTTCTCTATACATGATATACATGCATCATATTGCTCCTTATCTCAACAAAGTAACCCACACTGGAAAATGAAGGACAAATTGTTTGACTACACCCCAACTCATTAGCCCATCACTTGCTTCATATTGTTTTAGTGAGTCTCTGACCAGTCTCCAAAGCCAAAGCATTAGACATGTATGTCTGCTGTTTGGAGGTTCCCATCCCGTATCTCCTCCTTCTGTAGGCAAAACTTTACTTTTCCCCCAGCATGTTCCTTGGATTAGGGTGGCACCAAAATCATGGTTGCAGCTGTCGCCGTGGTCCTGCTGCACGCTCTGCTTACACTCTGCTGTGCCCTGCTACGTCCTGTATTATTATTATTATTAATTAATTAATCTATCATTGTCAGACTCCGCCTATCAAGAGCATGGGTCGGTCCGAGGTTTCTCCCTCGGAATTACTAAAATTGTTGGGTCCTTGTAAATTATAGAGTGTGGTCTAGACCTGCTCTATCTGTAAAGTGTCCTGAGATAATTCTTGTTATGAATTGTTACTATAAATAAAATTTAATTGAGTTTACTGTCCACTCTGTCACCAAAGGCCAAAAAATGAGTGAAAAGAGCGATGGAAGGCGGAGGCTCTCGTTGCAAAGAAACAGAAACTTTTAGCTGTTTAGGAAACCGTAAAATAACCCTTTTAACCAAAGTTCATTTTCAGAAGCAGAACACTTCAACAGTGTCTGTCAAGTGCTCAAAATACAAATTGATGTCATATTTATTTGTATAGCACATTTCCAAGGCCGAGGCCTACCAAAGTACTTCACAGTAAGAAACAGATACAATAGAAGACACAATAATAACAAATACTAAGAAAATAGAGTACAACATTCATCAGTCCGGCTCCCCTGAGCCAAACGCTATTTCAAATAAATAAGTCTTCAGCAATGATTTAAAAGTGGACAAGCTTCTCGCAGTCCGCACAGCTGCAGGCAATGAGTTCCACAGAGTTGGAGCAGCCACTGAAAAGGCTCGATCACCTCTGGATCTCAGCTTCGACCTAGGAACCTCTAGGACCATCGGACTGGCTGAAGGGAGGTCTCTGGAGGGCCTATGCAGCCTGACAAGGTCCGTAAGGTACTCTGGATCTAGGAACCTCTAGGACCATCGGACTGGCTGAAGGGAGGTCTCTGGAGGGCCTATGCAGCCTGACAAGGTCCGTAAGGTACTCTGGATCTAGGAACCTCTAGGACCATCGGACTGGCTGAAGAGAGGTCTCTGGAGGGCCTATGCAGCCTGACAAGGTCCGTAAGGTACTCTGGATCTAGGAACCTCTAGGACCATCGGACTGGCTGAAGGGAGGTCTCTGGAGGGCCTATGCAGCCTGACAAGGTCCGTAAGGTACTCTGGATCTAGGAACCTCTAGGACCATCGGACTGGCTGAAGGGAGGTCTCTGGAGGGCCTATGCAGCCTGACAAGGTCCGTAAGGTACTCTGGATCTAGGAACCTCTAGGACCATCGGACTGGCTGAAGGGAGGTCTCTGGAGGGCCTATGCAGCCTGACAAGGTCTGTAAGGTACTCTGGATCTAGGAACCTCTAGGACCATCGGACTGGCTGAAGGGAGGTCTCTGGAGGGCCTATGCAGCCTGACAAGGTCCGTAAGGTACTCTGGATCTAGGAACCTCTAGGACCATCGGACTGGCTGAAGGGAGGTCTCTGGAGGGCCTATGCAGCCTGACAAGGTCCGTAAGGTACTCTGGATCTAGGAACCTCTAGGACCATCGGACTGGCTGAAGGGAGGTCTCTGGAGGGCCTATGCAGCCTGACAAGGTCCGTAAGGTACTGTGGATCTAGGAACCTCTAGGACCATCGGACTGGCTGAAGGGAGGTCTCTGGAGGGCCTATGCAGCCTGACAAGGTCCGTAAGGTACTCTGGATCTAGGAACCTCTAGGACCATCGGACTGGCTGAAGGGAGGTCTCTGGAGGGCCTATGCAGCCTGACAAGGTCCGTAAGGTACTCTGGATCTAGGAACCTCTAGGACCATCGGACTGGCTGAAGGGAGGTCTCTGGAGGGCCTATGCAGCCTGACAAGGTCCGTAAGGTACTCTGGATCTAGGAACCTCTAGGACCATCGGACTGGCTGAAGGGAGGTCTCTGGAGGGCCTATGCAGCCTGACAAGGTCCGTAAGGTACTCTGGATCTAGGAACCTCTAGGACCATCGGACTGGCTGAAGGGAGGTCTCTGGAGGGCCTATGCAGCCTGACAAGGTCCGTAAGGTACTCTGGATCTAGGAACCTCTAGGACCATCGGACTGGCTGAAGGGAGGTCTCTGGAGGGCCTATGCAGCCTGACAAGGTCCGTAAGGTACTCTGGGGCAAGCCCATTGATACATTTAAAAGCAAATAAAATGACCTTAAAATCAATCCGATACTTTACCGGAAGCCAGTGAAGCAATGAGAGCACTGGAGTAATGTGCTCCCGCTCCTTCCTGCCACTTAAAAGACGAGCTGCTGCATTCTGTACAAGCTGCAGACGATAAAGCTCAGACTTCCCAATGCCTGTATACAAGGAATTACAGTAATCCAGGTGAGAGGTAATTAAAACATGAATGACTTTTTCTAGGTCAGCCTGTGTCAGATACGGTTTGACTTTAGCTATCAGTCTAAGCTGAAAAAAGCTAGCCTTAACCACAGCACTGACTTGCTTATCTAGTGCTCATCAATGTGCTGTATGATTTCCGTCTCCCTCCTCTTCCCAACATCGCCGCAGGAATGTGACGAGGAGTGGGGAAAGAAGATCCAGAACGAGAAGTTCCGCCGGTACAACGGCCAGTGGCTGGAGATGGTGGAGAACCGTCCGATGGATGAAGAGGGAGAACCCTTTGTGTTCGGGGAGGACGGAGAATCCTTCATCGGGGACAGAGACCTCCTGGAGAGACCCGACCTGTTCTACAGCGCTGGTACTGAAGGATGTAAAGGAACAGTTCTTTACACAGGAAAACCTGAGAGTGATTTTAGATGAGGAGAATGAATATCAACGTTGTTTATTAACTTGTGTTTGTGTTGTTTCGTCCAGATGGGATCATGTCAGCGGACGGCGCCATCAGTCCGGAGTTCTACACCCACTTCCCGAATGGAGAGCTGGAATACATGAGCAGGTAAGGAGCTCTCTGTTCACCTGAGGCCACATCTACAGTACTAAGTCTGCAGGCAGACGCCTCCCGATACGATATCATCGCGATACTTATGCCACGATAAGATATTATTGCGATTTTTAACATATTGCAATATTCTGTGATATATTTAACCAACTTTTATTTTTCCCCAATTTTAAATGACGTCCCCAAAAGGAAACTTTAACATCTGTTTCATCTAAAAAGAAACATTTCTCTGTTTCTTCATCTCACTTCAATGTCAGTACAGTTAATTAATCTAGCATTTTTTCTGCCCCCTCCCCCCCCCGTCAATTTTTAGTCGAAATTCTCACGACTTTAGTCGACCAAGGTTTCCTTTGGTTGATTACAGCCCTAGTCTGCGTCTGTCAGCTGGGCAGGTTGTCTTTGTCCAGAAACACTGACTGTGTCAGGGAGGAAACTCTGAGCTGCGAGTGTTTCCCTTCAGTCGGCTCGTCCTCCAGCCAGCGCTCTGCCCGCTTGTTTTTCTCCATCACTAGTCGCTGATCTGGGTTCCTGAACCGGGCCCGGCCTGAGTCAACAAGCCTGGCCGGTCCCTGAAGGCATCGCTCCACCCTGAGCAGCAGTACTCACTCCAGCTCTGAGAACAAACACTCTCCGGCTGTCTCTCGGTCCTCCCTCGCTCCAAAATATCCCAAATATCAGCTCCTTCAGTCCCAAAACGCCGCCGACATTCCTCAGCGAAACATGAAACTGAAGCCTGGGAATTACTAATCACTAAAAATGGACTCTGAGTCCGTTTTTTTTTTAGTTTTTAGTCCCATATTGAGTGCCGGCCGATACGCCACGCTGCTGAGATGATGAATAGTTGAGGAAATAGAGAGTTTATTGTGAGTAATTTGTCTTATTTATTATCAAACTTCCCTTTCGCGTGCGATAAAGCTCGTGTCGATGGATTTTATTTTATTTTTTTCAACGAGTCCACGACGCGTCAATCCGAACAAGAGAGAAATCCCTTCACTCATTTCTTTTTCTCTTTTTCTCCCTCTTTCTCTCACTCTCTCTCTCTCTCTCGGCTGAAAAATATACTGCGAGCGCCGGGGGAATCGGCGTCTGTGAGACTGTTTTAATTTGGCCGCTGTACTCTGAGTGATCCAAGTTAACATAATAACCAAAGCCAGCTCCGCCGCTTATTCTAAACTGAGTGTGAAACATGGTGTGAATGAAGGCTTCTTTATTTTTTTATTTTTTTTTTTAAATGGACGTAATTAATACTGCACAATCACTGTTATTTGTGTGAATAAAATAACTCATACACACACTATAAAATATAGATTATGGCTTGTTTTAGTGTATCTGTAAGACGGCGTGTGTCCTAGCTGCAACGAACAGTCTGGTCTCTAAAATGACAGAAAATGGTGAAAAATGATGATCCATGTTTTCTAAAGCCCAACATGACGTCCTCAAATGTCTTGTTTTGTCCCCATTTTAAAAAAAATATTCAGTTTACTGTCACATAGGAGAGAAGAAACTAGAAGAAATTTGCATTTAACAAGCTGACATCAGAGAAATTGGACTTATTTTTAAAAATGAATCTTCATGCGTGTGTAGAAACTGCAGGACGAGGCAAACCGTAATCGCTCGGACAGACTCGTCCTCCGTAGATGGAAATTTGACTCAGGACGAAGACGGAGGCGTCTAATCAAAAGAGGCGTGAGTGCGAACGCAAACACGCCGACGGGAGAATCAATGAGCGCTTTAAGAGGCCGTCAGGTTGTGACAGCGGCGCCGGGGAGGGGGGGGGAGACGCACAGGAAGTGAGCGCCGTCACAATCAGGTGAGACGTGGGGAGGGTGGAGGGGTGGAGGGTGGAGGGGCGAGACCTGGTTCTGCACCGGGGCCCGGCCTGTTGGTCAGTTGTAACCTGAGTGGTGACAGCGGCGAGAGATCAAAGCGGGGGCCCGGCCGAGGGGCCCCTGAACAGACAGCCGCGGGAGGGAGGGGGAGGCGAAGGGTCACGCCAAGGGAGGGGAGGGGAAAAGACCTTTTTCCCTCTTCCTGTTCAACACCGAGGAATGTTTTTCCCGGGATGGGACGTGTCCCCCGCCCACCGTCTCCTGCAGCCGCTCCTCTGGGGCCAAACTGCCATCTGTGGGAACACGGGGCCCCTTGTCTCAACCAACCCTATCCTTCTTTAGTCGGCGTGTCATCGCACACACACACACACACACACACACACACACACTACAGGATTTGTCATAATGATAACACTGCACTAAAATCTACAAAGCTATAGTTTTTGGTGGCCGGGTTGGTTCAGCGGTAGAGCGGGCGCACATGTACTTTGAGGTTTATGCCTGGACGCAGAGGTCCAGGGTTTGAGTCCGACCCGTGACGATTTCCTGCATGTCTCCCCTCCCTCTCTCCTCTCTCTCTCTCTCTCTCTCTCTCTCTCTCTCTCTCTCTCTCTCTCCTCTTTCTCACAAAACTGTCCTGTCAAAAATTAAAGGCGGAAAAGCCAAAAACAATCATCTTTAAAACAAATAAATTAACAAAAACTATAGTTTTGGGACTGCCAGCTCCACCAGGAGTCTGACTAACATCCAAAATAGATAAAACTTATAATTTCTGTTTTTCTATTTTATAAAAAAAAAAGCAATGAATCTGCCTAGCCTGCCTGCGTGGCCTTGATGTTAACATCATATTATTATTATTATTGTGATATTTATTTCGAGCCAATGCATGAACACCACCGATGAGAGACAGCATTCACCTGTAAATGTAAACCTGGCTGTCAAATGATGTTTACGTCTG
Source organism: Etheostoma nigrum (assembly GCA_029931835.1). Classification (NCBI taxonomy): domain Eukaryota; kingdom Metazoa; phylum Chordata; class Actinopteri; order Perciformes; family Percidae; genus Etheostoma; species Etheostoma nigrum. Next base: position 30,689,013 of record CM057245.1, read on the forward strand.
TTAATCCTTAAACATCTGTTTTACTGGTTTTACTGTCACTGAAGTTTCACATGAGAACGGAGTCGCAGTGTTCCTGTCTCGAGTCTGCGTCTGCTGTTAAAGTTTAACGAACTATAAGTGAGTCGCAGACGTCCAGACGCCCACTCGGACCCTCCTGTAAAACTGGAAGATGATAGAAAAAGCCGGAAAGATAACACAAAAAATCATGTTTTTAGGCTTGTATTTAATCTCTCTCCTTTTCTCCATGTGAATTAGGGGTGGGACAAAGTGTCCATGCGGCTTTATATCGTCGTGCGATATGAGAATCTGTTCGCTGTTCGCTTGCCCTCATGTGGTCCTCATGTTGTCTTCATATTGTCCTCATGTTGTCCTCATGTTGTACTCATGTTGTCCTCATGTTGTCCTCATGTTGTACTCATGTTGTCCTCATGTTGTCCTCATCTCATCCTCAATTTGTCCTTATGTTGTCCTCATGTTGCCCTCATGTTGTCCTCATGTTGTCCTCATGTTGTCCTCATGTTGTACTCATGTTGTACTCATGTTGTCCTCATGTTGTCCTCATGTTGTCCTCATGTTGTACTCATGTTGTACTCATGTTGTCCTCATGTTGTCCTCATGTTGTACTCATGTTGTCCTCATGTTGTCCTCATGTTGCCCTCATGTTGCCCTCATGTTGCCCTCATGTTGCTCCCATGTTGTCCTCATGTTGTCCTCATGTTGTACTCATGTTGTACTCATGTTGTCCTCATGTTGTACTCATGTTGTCCTCATGTTGTCTTCATGTTGTCCTCATGTTGTCTTCATGTTGTCTTCATGTTGTCCTCATGTTGTCCTCATGTTGCCCTCATGTTGCCCCCATGTTGTCCCCATGTTGTCTTCATGTTGTCCTCATGTTGTCTTCATGTTGTCCTCATGTTGTCCTCATGTTGCCCTCATGTTGCCCTCATGTTGCCCCCATGTGGTCCCCATGTGGTCCTCATGTGGTCCTCATGTTGTCTTCATATTGTCCTCATGTTGTCCTCATGTTGTCCTCATGTTGTCCTCATGTTGTCCTCATGTTGTCCTATATCAATGTTCTTTTTAATTCCCCAAAATAACATGATTGATTCCACCCAACGCTCTTTGCCAAGTACAAATCTCTACTTTCATTAATTTTTGGGCGTCTTATTCAATTTTATAGCATTGTAAAACAAATGGAAGTGTTTTTGAAATAGTATTGAGTAAAAGTTGACATATTCCAGTCTGTGATTATCATCAACATCCATTCCTTTAATTTTAGTCTCAATAATTCCTAATTTCTGCTTTTCTAACTCAAACATTAGGTATAATTTCCTATAAATGAGGTTTATTGACCATAAATTACAAAAATAACTGTAAACTAAAGTTAATAAGTTAGTGTTACGTAGTGTTGAAAACAAAACAAAAAAGTGACAAACATTGAAAAAAGGGTCAAAAACGTAAGAAAAAGTAAAAATAAAATCAATTACAAAAGTGTTGATTTTGAATTTTTACGGGAAGACAACACGAGGGTTAAAGTGTTTCTTCACCATCAAAGCTGTCCCGACTGTTTATGTATAAAATATTCAGCGTTTTTTTTGCCCCTTATTTTAAAATAAAAGACAATATTTTCAAAGCTGTGGCCATATGTCCATGTCTAATGAAAACTAATGTTCTCCTTTTTAGTTTAGGGAAAACCAAAAAAAAAAACCAAACCTACGTCAACATGTGTTTTGATTGGCATGGCACGTGTTAAGTTAAGTGAGCCACAGCTTCTGTCTGGTGAACGTCACTCGCTTCCGATTGTTCAGGGCGAAAAACAACATGAACACAGTGACTACATTAACACCTGCACTAATACATTTTATTTATAATGCCCTTTACATTTCAAATGAAATCTCAAAGTGCTACATTAACAAGGGGTTAAAAACAGCTCCCAGAATAAACAAAGTCAACAAATAGAAATAAAACACCATAAGACAAAAATTAAACTATGACTGTTAAAAAGCCTTTTGAAATAGGAATGTCTTTAGGCCCTTCTTAAAAATCTCCACAGTTTGTGGGGCCCTCAGGGTCTCTGGGAGGGCCTTCCAGAGCCGTGGGGCCCTCAGGGTCTTTGGGAGTGCCTTCCAGAGCCGTGGGGCCCTCAGGGTCTCTGGGAGAGCGTTCCAGAGCCGTGGGGCCCTTAGGGTCTCTGGGAGAGCGTTCCAGAGCCGTGGGGCCCTTAGGGTCTCTGGGAGGGCCTTCCAGAGCCGTGGGGCCCTCAGGGTCTCTGGGAGTGCCTTCCAGAGCCGTGGGGCCCTCAGGGTCTCTGGGAGGGCCTTCCAGAGCCGTGGGGCCCTCAGGGTCTCTGGGAGAGCGTTCCAGAGCCTTGGGGCCCTTAGGGTCTCTGGGAGGGTGTTCCAGAGCCGTGGGGCCCTTAGGGTCTCTGGGAGTGCATTCCAGAGCCGTGGGGCCCTTAGGGTCTCTGGGAGGGCCTTCCAGAGCCGTGGGGCCCTCAGGGTCTCTGGGAGAGCGTTCCAGAGCCGTGGGGCCCTTAGGGTCTCTGGGAGGGTGTTCCAGAGCCGTGGGGCCCTTAGGGTCTCTGGGAGTGCATTCCAGAGCCGTGGGGCCCTTAGGGTCTCTGGGAGTGCATTCCAGAGCCGTGGGGCCCTTAGGGTCTCTGGGAGGGTGTTCCAGAGCCGTGGGGCCCTTAGGGTCTCTTGGAGGGCCTTCCAGAGCCGTGGGGCGACTGCCTGGAAAGCCCTGTCTCCCATAGTGGAGAGTTTAGTCCTTGGTTGGTGCAGGCAGTAGGTAGAGATGGAGGAGCGGAGGTTTAGTCCTTGGTTGGTGCAGGCAGTAGGTGGAGATGGAGGAGCGGAGGTTTAGTCCTTGGTTGGTGCAGGCAGTAGGTGGAGATGGAGGAGCGGAGGTTTAGTCCTTGGTTGGTGCAGGCAGTAGGTGGAGATGGAGGAGCGGAGGTTTAGTCCTTGGTTGGTGCAGGCAGTAGGTGGAGATGGAGGAGCGGAGGTTTAGTCCTTGGTTGGTGCAGGCAGTAGGTGGAGATGGAGGAGCGGAGGTTTCGTGAGGTGGTGTGTGGGGTGAGGAGTTGACCGAGGTAGGCAGGGGCAGTTCCATGTATGCACTGGTGGGTAAGGAGACAGATTTTGGACTGAGTTCTGTGTTTAATGGGCAGCCAGTGGAGGGATTTCAGGACCGGGGTGATATGGTCTTATTTGCGCCTCCTCGTCAGGACCCGGGCAGCGCAGTCCTGAATATGCTGGAGCGTCTGCAGGCTCCGGCCGGGGATCCCAACGAGGAGGGCATTACAGTAGTCCAACCTGGAGGACACAAAGGCATGGATCAACTTCTCTGCATCTGGTTGGGAGAGGGAGGGACGGAGGAAGGAGACCTTGCAGAGGTGGCGGATGTGGGTGTCAAATGTAAGATTTGAGTCTGACCCCCTGATAATGTTGTAGTTTCTCTTCCTGTTTTTTCATTTATTCCACACACTCTATTATATCTCTAATATCTGTATTTATATTTTTCCATTGCAATTCAATATTTTTTTTTTCACAGGTTAATATAATTTATATTACGGTTACCTACTTTTGCTATATTATTTAATTACATATTCAACTTAGTCTTAACGTCACTTACTTACACTGCAATATTGTTTTTTGTACCATGGCAACCGCACTTTATAATACCTTTATTAGACGCCACTTTACATTCAGCCTACCCTCTGCTCATTGGTCTGTTGTTTGCCTGTTTGTTTTTCTTTTATTGTAGAAAATGCTGCTGTAATAAGGGAATTTCCCCGCTGTGGGATGAATAAAGTATTATATAATCTAATCTAATTGTTTAGGAAGGAAGAGATTCCACGAGCAATTGGAGTATCGAGTGTACTTTATTACAGAACTTTCTGCAGACAAGATGCAGGCAAAGTACAGCGAGACAAGTCTCTTGCAGTAGATTACCCAATTGTCCTTTCAGACATTCATAATCAGAAAGCTCGGCAACTAAGTAAGCACATCATTTATTACAAGGATTATAGACTACTCCTTTGTCTGGTGTGTTCTCTTCGACTCACCCTAACTGAACACTACACCCTCAAATGATGATTATAATTCACACAATATTAAGCAAAGCGATTATAAATACCAACATTAGTGAAAATTCCAATAATATCCCCGTTTACATGCAGCCATGCATACTTCGATCAAGGTACGTAAACCTTGAATACGTCCAATTTAAGGTTTTTGTGTGTATTTCTAAGTGTTCCAGCGGTGGAGGACTTCCGCCCACTTTCATTCCTTCAACCACCTTCTTGAAAAGGTCGGCTCATATCCAAAAACCCATTAATGTCCAAGTCTTTGATAAGTTGTTGTGTTCTCCTTCTTTTGCTCTTAACCCTCGTGTTGTCCTCATGTTGTCCTCATGTTGTCTTCATGTTGTCCTCATGTTGTCCTCATGTTGTCCTCATGTTTTCCTCATGTTGTCTTCATGTTGTCCTCATGTTGTCCTCATGTTGTCCTCATGTTGTCATGTTTTCCTCATGTTTTCCTCATGTTTTCCTCATGTTGTCCTCATGTTGTCCTCATGTTGTCCTCATGTTGTCCTCATGTTGTCCTCATGTTGTCCTCATGTTGTCCTCATGTTGTCTTCATGTTGTCCTCATGTTGTCCTCATGTTGTCCTCATGTTGTCCTCATGTTTTCCTCATGTTGTCCTCATGTTGTCCTCATGTTGTCCTCATGTTTTCCTCATGTTGTCCTCATGTTGTCTTCATGTTGTCTTCATGTTGTCCTCATGTTGTCCTCATGTTGTCCTCATGTTGTCCTATATCAATGTTGTTTTTAATTCCCCAAAATAACATGATTGATTCCACCCAACGCTCTTTGCCAAGTACAAATCTCTACTTTCATTAATTTTGGGGCGTCTTATTCAATTTTATAGCATTGTAAAACAAATGGAAGTGTTTTTGAAATAGTATTGAGTAAAAGTTGACATATTCCAGTCTGTGATTATCATCAACATCCATTCCTTTAATTTTAGTCTCAATAATTCCTAATTTCTGCTTTTCTAACTCAAACATTAGGTATAATTTCCTATAAATGAGGTTTATTGACCATAAATTCTAAAAATAACTGTAAAACTAAAGTTAATAAGTGTTGAAAACATCAAAAAAAAGTGACAAACATTGAAGAAAAAGCGTCAAAGTGTTGAAAAAAGGATCAAGAATAATATCAGCATATTTCACATGTCTTGGTTGGAAAAAATGTTACATTCAGAATATCCAAATCCATATCCAAACTCATCAATATTGTCATATTGTGAATGATAGTGGGATATTGGCGTGCATGTAAACGTAGGTCAGATCCTGGAAGTCCAGGCTGGTCGTTACGAGGCCGACGTGCAGGCAGGCCGGCAGCTTGTGTTCCTCAGGGCTCCTGCAGCCTCCTTTAGCCTGGCTCTCAAATCCTCCCTGACAGCCGTAGTGTGCAGAGGGGAAAAAGACATATTTCAGCCCGGAGAGGAGGGAGAGGGAGAGGAGTTGGTGGGGCGGCAAAGGGGGGGCGAAGGCAAAACAGAGAGGAGGAGGAGGAGGATGGTGGTGGAGGAGCTGCACGCTGTGTAACTGAGCGCTGGAAGTGATTTGGCTAAAAACAACACGTCATTACAGGCGCTTGCAGGGGCAAAGCAAACAGCTCGTATTTTAGAACGGGAGAGGAGCGGCCGACGCGCCGCGCAGCGAACGCTCGCGAAGAGAAAGCACGGGGATGTACGTGCGAGACGCGGCGTCATCCGTCAGAGCCCAGTTTATCCATCAAGCGCTCAGTCCTGACGAGGCCGGCCAAAGTGACCCCGCAGCCCGACGCAGACTCCCAGCAGCTGGCCAGATGATGGAGCGTGAACTCGGCCCCCGCCCTGTGTATCCACATCCCCATAGTAACTGATTTATACGCTGTAGATACAGGCCTTTTATCATCCCCCCTCAATAGGCCCCTGTTGCCGGGCGCAGGGCGGCCAGGTCCTCCAGGTTTGGCCGCCAGCCTCCGCCCTCGTCACCGCCGCTATGTTTTGACATCTCTGTGTTTTTTATGGCTTGGCCGCTCTGCTGTTTACCCCTCCAGCCGTTTGCAGTCTGTAACTCACACACTCATTGTGGACGTCCAACACCTGCAGCCGGGCAGATGAATATTACATTAACTTTTTTTATGAGCTTTTCTTTTTTTTTGTGCTGGGAATTGAGTGATTGGTCCAGTCCTGGGGTGGGGTTGGGGGTGGCGTGGTGTTTCCAGACAGATGTTTGGTGTCAGAGCTCCACCTTGTGGTGGGGGTGATGCTGCTGCTGTTCTCTGGTTCCAGTCTCTCCTGCAGATGTTGAGCCTGCTGCAGGGATTTGGTCAGATCTGGCTCTTAGTCGGTGTTCCAGTTCATCCCAAAGCTGTTGGATGGGGCGCCCTGCAGACCAAGAGGCATTTCTTTATGGGCTTTGTGCACGGGAGCATCATCCTTTTGAAACAGGGTGGAGTCGAACATGGAGGAACACGGCATTGTAGAGAGAAAACACATAAAAACAGGGGTGTCCACACTGGAAAAAAGCACATACTCAATCACTAAAATACAGTTTGAGGTACCATCACTTCTGAACTATTGTTACAAACTCAGAATAATACATACACTTATAAAATGTGGTTGTGACCATTTTCAAAATGTCTGAGATAGATATCTGAAGATTTATTTTGGGCGAGCATCTGATCCATCAGCTGATCTGCAGACAAATCCACAAATCAGTAAACAAAGCCTTTATTATTTATTTAAATTTGATGTTTTAGTATGTCTAGTTTTGCCAGATGTCCTTTTTAAACGGGTAAATTCGTCACTCTTAATATTTCTGCCCACAAGACTAAGAGGGGCGTATCTTACGTCGTCTTTTGGTGGCTTTGAAGAGAGATGATAACTTCAGTTCCCAGTCGTAAAGAACTGTCTGACAGCGAGGTAAAGCCGTGCAAAATATTCAAAATATAGCGTCCGCTTAAACTGATTTTAGATGATTTTGAATGCTGCCCCCCCCCGTCCACAGCAGGACATTGCTGAGCTAATACACTGACTATGGAGAAAAAGCTCACACAAGCACTCTTCCAAACATCTGAACTATCCCTTTTAAAGGCTTGGTGTTCCTCCTCCACGTCTCTGTCTGTGATTCTGTCTCATTATATCAGATTGTGTAAATGTTTTCCGGGCGCCCGGGTAGCTCAGTTGGTGCAGGAGGCGCCCATGTGTAGAGGCTTAAATGTGCAGTATACTTGCCGCACCCGAGGAATCTTAGCCCGGGGTTAGGGTAACGGGATGCCAGGACTCTCCCAGTGACTGCAAGTCTCTCTTAACCCTTGTGTTGTCCTCGGGTCAAATTTGACCCGTTCTCAAAACTTGTGTAAGAGAAATACGGGTTTCTTTTTAACCAAATCACCCAAAACGTTAAGCACAATTACAAATAATTCCTAATTTCTCAAACATTAGGTATAATTTCCTATAAACGAGGTTTATTGACCATAAATTCCAAAAAATAACTGTTAAATTAAAGTTAATAAGTTAGTGTTAAATAGTGTTAGAAAGTGACAAACATTGGAAAAAGTGTCAAAAAAAGGGACAAAAACGTAAAAAAAAGTTAAAAACTTTGATAAAAAACATCAATAAACGTGTTGCTTTTCAATTTTGACGGGAAGACAACACAAGGGTTAAGATATTGTGATGAATTATAAACTATATATAATATATATGTATGTTACCTTGACTACCTTGGGTTTCGTTTAGCCAGTTTCTCGTACAGCGAGGGAGGAATTTGAGTGAAGAAGAGACCTTGTTGAAACAAAATAAAGACAGGCTGCGACCTGGATTACAAGTTTAGGTATTCGGTGGAAGGGTTTAATTATTTTCTCGAGAGAACAACCAAAATATCAAGAACCGCATTCACAACAAACAGAGTTTAAAGACCTTCAAAAGGCTTTTTATTGTCATAGTTTTAATTTTAGTCTTATGATGTTTAATTGATACCTGCTGACTTTGTTTATTCTGGGAACTGTTTTTAACCCCTTGTTACTGTAGCACTTTGAGATTTCATTTGAAATGTAAAGGGCATTATAAATAAAATGTATTATTATTATTATTATTATAGTTACAGAGTGACAAGAGTTCCATGTCCAACACACAGCCTATACCGTCCTTATGTCCCCGTGCATCTGTCTCTAGTGCGTCCAGAAGGACTGCAGCCGTCCTTCTGTCTGAGAAATCAGAGATTAATCTCGTCTGTAGAAGGCTTCATGGCTCCAACCTTGCTTACAGTGGAGAAATCAATGGAACTCGGTACCACCTTTTAACCCTTGTGTTGTCTTCCCGTTAACCATGAACTTGTCATTCCAGGTCAAAATTGAAAATGAATATTTTTTTGTGCTTTTCCAATGATTTTGTCACTTTTTTTCTGATTTATTTGTCAATTTTTAAAATGCTCTTGGTGCTTTTTTAAAACCCTGAGCTGGTTTAATAACAGGTTTTACACTTATTTTTGGAATTCATGGTCAACAAACCTCCATTTATATCAAATTATACACAAGTTTTTAGTTAAAAAGGCAGAAATTATGAATTATTTTGACTAATATTTAAGATCAGAGGATGTTGAGTGGATCTCAGATGGGTAGATGTCAAAGTTTAGTCTGGGTACTGTTTTAAAACCATTAAAAAAAAAAACAATTCAAATGCTATAAGATTTAATAAAACACCCAAAAAATTAAATGAAAGTAATGTTTTATGGAATCATCCATGTTTTTTTGGGCAAATTGGTTGAAAGAAATCCGTATTTCACTTTGAAATGGGTCAGTTTGACCCGAGGACAACACGAGGGTTAATTAGAGAGTCCCCATCCTATTACTCATTTAAGAGTAATGTTAAGAAATGGATGATTGTAAATCAACACTGTCAACACTGACGCTGGTCCCATCCACCAACAATAACTGTATCATCTATTTTAGATTTTATTTGCTTGTCTTGTTTATTCAATTGTTGTGACTTAACATTGTAATTTTTAACCTTTTGTCTATTGTATAAATATCTTCATTGTATTATAACTCTTTATTATTTTAGGATGCCTAATAACATCTGGCTAGGGGACTGCCGATGAAAACTAGCCTATGGCTAACTCGGGTACGCTTACACTTGCTTCGAGTGTTGATCAGTGTACATTGTCCCCTTTTCAAATAAACAAATAAATGAAATGAAATGCAGAGTCACAACATTCTTATCTGCCTCCAACACTGGAGGACTTATTTTAGGATGTACACATATTTCAGAGGAACATTGAAGGATTTACTTATGATGAAAAAAATCCCTTAAGAGATGAACAATTATGGAAAGAAAATCATTGTCTATGCAGTTTTCCCATTTACATTTTCCATCTGTCTTTCTTCTGTCCCGTCAGTGTGTCGGAGCAGTTTGTCGCGGCAGATCGGGCCTACGGCTTCCGCCCCGATGAACACTTTTTCTGCAACTTCAACACGGCCTCCCGGTAAACCTGGACCCCCCCCCTCACACATCAGTCCTGTACCAGAGGGGGGTCCCTGATCCTGATGTCCACTGTGTGCTACTGAAGCTATGTGTCAACTTCTCTTTATGCACCTTTCAACACTCTATAAGAATTACCATCTTAAACATTAATATCTGTTAATGAGGCGAGCTATCTCATTTTTCTAGACTTTAGCACCAAAAGTACTTCTATTTGATAAACTATACACTACCGGTCCAAAGTTTGGGGTCACATAGAAATTCCCATTGCACTCCATTGTAGACAGAATGCCAGCTGAGATCAGTTGCATTGTTTTTTTAACCAGGGCAGTAATCAGATTACATTATGTGCTTACATAATAGTAAAATGGTTCTCCAATGTTTTTCTAGTGTTTTATTTTTAAATGATAGATTAGTACACAGAATGTGCCTTTGGAACATCGGATGAATGGTTGCTGGTAATGGGCAATGTAGATATTGCATTAAAGATCAGCCCCCCCACCCAAATTAGCAGGTATTCTGTCTATAATGGAGTGGTATGGAGATGTAGAAGGGACCCCAAACTTTTGACCGGTAGTGTATGTCATTTATTAAAAGCTCCTGAAACAAGAAGCTGCAGAGGGAACAAGCGGAAGTATCTCATCCACAAAATCCTTAAAGGTCCAGAGTGTAACGTGTTTAGTTGTTTATTATCACACAAACTTGTCCTTCTTCATTAATATTGACCACCACCATCAGTTCCAAGGATTCCTATTGGCTTGAAATGTTACATTAGCATGAACTGGGGTCGACTCTCCATGTTCATGCTCCATCTTGAAATACGTTAGCCGGTGAGGGACATACAGGACGTACTTTCACGTTTTTGCTGTCACATGATGATAAACTCACAGCTGCTGCTAACGCTGCTTAAGCTGCTAACGCTGCTTAAGCTGCTAACGCTGCTAATGCAGCTTAAGCTGCTAACGCTGCTAACGCTGCTAACGCTGCTTAAGCTGCTAACGCTGATTACGCTGATTACGCTGCTAACGCTGCTTACGCTGCTAACGCTGCTTACGTTGCTAATGCACGCTGCTAACGCTGCTAATGCACGCTGCTAACGCTGCTAACGCTGTTTACGCTGCTAACGCTGCTAATGCACGCTGCTTACGTTGCTAATGCACGCTGCTAACGCTGCTTACGCTGCTAACGCTGCTAATGCACGCTGCTTACGTTGCTAATGCACGCTGCTAACGCTGCTAACGCTGTTTACGCTGCTAACACACGCTGCTTACGCTGCTAACGCAGGAGTCTTCTTCTTCTTCACCCAGAAAAAGAAAAAGGAGATTGAAAAGAGCGAGAGAGCGGCGTTTTGAAACGTGACGGCTACCGTAGCTGTAATACGTACTTTGAACTGCGTGGTGCGAGATCTATGATCTATGATATATGATCTATGACATATGATCTGTGACATATGATCTGTGACATATGATCTATGACATATGATCTTTATTTCTGTGTATGTAATTTAAGAAGAAATGTTGACAGCCTTTGTCTTATTTTGAAAAATGTGTCTTATATACAGTATGAACAAATATCGAATCATTTATCACACACACACACACTGGAAGCTGTGTAAATATCAGGCGTTAAGATGTCATTGATATTTATTTCTGTGAATGTGATTTAAGAGGAAATGTCGACAGCTCTTATTTTGAACAATGTGTCTTATATACAGTATGAACAAATAGTGAATCATTTATTTTGATTCTTTATCGTGTCGATGCGTCTGCAATGGAAGGCATGCTGTTGTATGTCAGTAGTCTATTTAGTATTTAATGTGTCACAGATGTTGGATTACTTGCAAGTTTTGGATATTTCTCAGCTCGGTGTGTCTGCGATTGGTTAAAAAAAAATAAAATGTTGTGGCTTATAATTAAATAATCAAAGCCTTGTGTTGTTTTCCCAACGTTGAAAGCAGAGACGTGGAGAGTTCACGCAGACTTTATTTTATTATTCATGTTTCCACACACCTACTAACCATGTCTGTGGAAGATGCTCTGCGCAGGTGTTCAGCCTCGGACCGGTCTCCACGGCAACCGCATCGCCCCTGGTTCCCGTTCAGGTACGTGATGCAACATGGAGGTACAGTAAAGGCACTTTAATGAGCTACTTCTTCACTTTCCTTCTGAAAGAATCATGGAAGATTTAACATGGAAGCGGTCTTTATCGAGGTCTAATATATTAAAATATCTTAAACTTGATTATTTACAAAAAAAAAGTGTAGTCTGTTATCTGTCTGAAAAGATAGTAGTCTGAAAAGATTTAAATAGTGTTTAAAAAATGTTGAATCAATTAATCCCTTTGCTGTATTTTCCGTTAGATGTCCAGATTTGGACAGATGTCAACTTATTTTGATAATCCATTAAAAACAGTTTAAGTAATTTTATTTTTTAAAGATTATTTTTTGTTTTTTTTTGGACAGGTCAGCTAGGTGGGGGGGGGGGGTGACATGCAGGAAATTGTCACAAGTCGGACTCAAACCCTGGACCTCTGCGTCGAGGCATAAACCTCTCTGTATATGTGCGCCTGCTCTACCACTGAACCAACCCGGCCACAATTTGTGATTTTTAAGGAAAATTCTCCGATGTCGGCGTGTTCAATGTGAATATCTTCTAGTTTCTTCTCTCCTCTGTGACCGTAAACGTAATATCTTTGAGTTGTGGACCAAACTCTCTCTCTATTCATCCAGAAATCGAGTTGCAGCCCTGGTTCAGATGTGTGTCACTCTCATGCCTGGTTCAGATGTGTGTCACTCTCATGTCTGTGTTCAGTATACAGAGCTGGAGTCAGGGCGTGGTTAGCTTAGCTTAGCACAAAGACTGGAAGCAGGGGGAAACTGCTAGCTCAGCACCAAGAGGGCAGCCTCTCCTCTATAAGCGTAGCTCCCATGGCGCCATTTTAATGCTACGAAGTCATCACCTGCCGTTAGCATCCCATTGACTCCCATTCATTTTGGCGCCACTTTGAGAGTGAATAACTTTACATCTGAAGCGTTTAAAGACTCTATTTGTCCGTTGTTTATTTCTAAAGATGTCTGTTAATGTTAACTAGCATGTTAGTTAGCAGTAATTAGCCTGCGCCTATGTTAATGTTAACTAGCATGTTAGTTAGCAGTAATTAGCCTGTGCCTATGTTAATGTTAACTAGCATGTTAGTTAGCAGTAATTAGCCTGTGTCTATGTTAATGTTAACTAGGATGTTAGTTAGCAGTAATTAGCCTGTGCCTATGTTAATGTTAGCTAGCATGTTAGTTAGCAGTAATTAGCCTGTGCCTATGTTAATGTTAGCTAGCATGGTAGTTAGCAGTAATTAACCTGTGCCTATGTTAATGTTAACTAGCATGGTAGTTAGCAGTAATTAGCCTGTGCCTATGTTAATGTTAACTAGCATTTTAGTTAGCAGTAATTAGCCTGTGCCTATGTTAATGTTAACTAGCATGTTAGTTAGCAGTAATTAGCCTGTGCCTATGTTAATGTTAGCTAGCATGTTAGTTAGCAGTAATTAGCCTGTGCCTATGTTAATGTTAACTAGCATGTTAGTTAGCAGTAATTAGCCTGTGCCTATGTTAATGTTAACTAGCATGTTAGTTAGCAGTAATTAGCCTGTGGCTATGTTAATGTTAACTAGCATGTTAGTTAGCAGTAATTAGCCTGTGGCTATGTTATCTCCTAACATATACCTACCTCTCCGTCTCTGCTGATTGGGAATGATTGAGATTTCTCTTGCACAGCTACCAGAAGACTTACAGCTTTCAGACAGGTTGCTCATGTCACATCTACGTCTTCCAGCTCAGTTGGAGTTTGCGCAGTAACACTCAGCATCACCGGGAAAGAGCTTCTAATAGACTTTACTGGTCTCCGTCCAGAGCAACGGGACCTGGTGGTCCATTTCTTTATCGGTCTAGAATGCATACAGATCCTACGGAAGAGGATTAGGGCCACATGTGAACATTTTCTTTGAGTTAAAGTCAGTTCTGATACATTTTTCCCATGTGGTCCTTAACCTCTTCTGTAAAATATGCTCTCATTTTACTCCGTGCAGCTGTCTGCGTCAACAAATTGGCGCAAACGTGACGTTAATGCCCAAAATAAATGCTACTCCTAAATGCAAAACTTTACTACATAATTTAGGATTTAATTTTTTTAGAACTTGTTGAAAAGATTTCCATCTTCTGTTATTTGTAATGAGAAGTTTATTTTATGGATTTCAAATTTCAGTATGCACTCTGCTCACATCGGGGAGTCACGTAAGCTAAGGTAGTCTCTACGCTTTATGCTAAGCTAAGCTAAGCTAAGCATGTCTCACATCCTACTCCCAGAAAGAAAGCAAATAAGAGTTTGTTTTTTTTTAAATGTATATAAACTATTCCTTCAAAATAAATTCACAAGCTTTGCTTGTTAAATGCAACTTTCAGAAACTTCTTCACAATCTTTGGAAAAACAAATCACTGAAAGACACGACATTGATATATTGATTTGTGTAAATGATAGTATAAATAATTCACCATAGTTTCATGCATATGTCTTCTTTTTTTAAGTTTCCCAGGATTGAGAACATTGAGAACAAATGTTTTTGACTCGAGGACGGCCTGTTGCTACGGTTCTCTTTAATTTTGTCCCTTCGTCTTGTTGAAAAGGACAGCGAAGGACTTGTTTGGGATTCTTCATTCCTCCACTTTTGGAACTCCGTCGGGGTAGCGCTGCACCAGCTCCTCCACCTCGATCACCTCCATCACCAGGTCCCGGATCTGCTTGATGCAGTCGGGCGGAGCTTCGGAGCTGGAGGCCGTTACTTCCTCGGCGGGCGGAGAGGTTGGAGCGCCTGGAAACGGCTCGGTGCTCGTCTTCATGTCCCCGCCGCTCGCAGCTTTCTTCTGGACTGGAGGAGACTGCTCGGCACTCGCAGGTGCCGTCTGGACTGGAGGAGACTGCTCGGCCCTTGTAGCTTCCTTCTGGACCGGAGGAGACTGCTCGGCACTCGCAGGTGCCGTCTGGACTGGAGGAGACTGCTCGGCCCTTGTAGCTTTCTTCTGGACTGGAGGAGACTGCTCGGCCCTTGTAGCTTCCTTCTGGACTGGAGGAGACTGCTCGGCCCTTGTAGCTTCCTTCTGGACCGGAGGAGACTGCTCGGCCCTTGTAGCTTCCTTCTGGACCGGAGGAGACTGCTCGGCCCTTGTAGCTTCCTTCTGGACCGGAGGAGACTGCTCGGCCCTCGCAGCGTCCTCCGCTGCATCGTCTGAGCTCTCGGGTGATTTACGGACGTTGACGTCGTCCTCCAAGACATCAGAAGTCGTTGAGACCTCGTCCTCCTCGTTGCTCTGCGGCGTTTTCACTCCCTCCAGGGACTCCACGTCCGACGGGGCTGACTCGCTTCCTACTGACACGTCCAGAGAGTCTGAGCCCGAGACGTTGACCGGGTCTGCTTCCTGGAGACTCAGGTCTGCGCTGACGTCTGGAGGTGGGTGTGCGGCGGGCGTTTGACCACCAGAGGGAGCCGCTGGCTTGATTCCTGAGCGTTCACAGTGCGTCTCCTCTTCACTGCTGGATGCAGTTTGGGCCCCAGACCTCACCGGTTCATCAGCGGTGTCAGGACTCGGTACAGGCGCTTCTATCTGGGTCTTTATGCTTTCTACAGCCGTGGGTGTTTCTGACAAAGTGATTTTCCGCTCTGTTGGAGGGTCTGTGCTCTGTCTCTGAGGCTCCGCTGCCGTCTTGACAGAGACCACTTCCTCTTGGATTACGTCCTCTGGAGCGGTTTCTGTGCTCACTTCCTGCGTCTGGTTGGTTGAATCTGCCAACGCTGGAGTCTCAAGTGCAACCGGCGCGGCTGCTTCTGCCTTCACAGTTTGGTCTCCCGCTTTGGGTGGCGTTGCCTCCGCCTCCTCGCTCTGAGTTACCGACGGTTCTTCAACCTTCTGCAGAGGGCTCTCAAAGACTGTCTCGTCGCCGGTCTCCCCTCCCGTTGGGGGACTGGACGGAAGGCCGTTGTGCGCCAGAGGAGACCTGGACTGGGGCTCAGAGGAGGTTTTAGAGGGGGAGGAGAGCACCATGGCGGGGCTGCCCGGCGTGGAGACGGACGGGGACGGGGACGAGAGGCTGGAGCGGCTGGACTGACTGAGCAGGTCTCGGCTGTCTGTGAACAGGTTGTACTTCTTCAGGCTCGTCGCCTCCTTCACCACTGCAGGAGGAGACAGGGTTATTATTATTATTATTATCATTATAATAATAATAGAAACTCTAAAACTAGATTGCCAGGTTAAAAACTTAAAATTAACAGACTTTCCAGGAGATGGCACTGTGTCCCAAATGTTCTCACACCAGACAGAGCTTCTTAACCCTCATGATGTCTTCCCTCAAAATGGAAAATCAACACTTTTGTTTACGCTTTTGTCTGTTTTTAACTTTTTATTATGTTTCTGTCCCTTTTTTTTTTTTCAACATTTATCACTTTTTTGGCATTTCCATGAACCTTTTTATAAACTAAACTTTTTATTCAATATCATTTAAATAAAACATTCAGAAAAATTTAAACTAAAACTGAGACGTCAAAACTATTCTAACCCTGTGTGTGTGTGTGCGTGTGTGTGTGTGTGCGTGTGCGTGTGTGTGCATGTGTCATACCTTTGGTGACCTCCTTGTCCAGGGACTGCAGCAGGACGCTCTCATAAACGTTCTCGACGTGGATGAAGTTGGCGTGCTCGGCGTAGATGAACTGTTCAAGACCCTGAAGCTCCTACACACACACACACACACACACACACACACACACACACACACACACACACACACACACACACACACACACACACACACACACACACACACACACACACACACACACACACCTCTGAAACTGGTTGTCGCAGCTTTAACCCTTGTGTTGTCTTCCCGTCAAAATCAATGTTTTAAATTGTTTGTCACTTTTTGACGTTTAACACTACGTAACACTAATTTATTAACTTTAGTTTTACAGTTATTTTTGGAATTTATGGTCAATAAACCTCATTTATAGGAAATTATACCTAATGTTTGAGTTAGAAAAGCAGAAATTAGGAATTATTGAGACTAAAATTAAAGGAATGGATGTTGATGATAATCACAGACTGGAATATGTCAACTTTTACTCAATACTATTTCAAAAACACTTCCATTTGTTTTACAATGCTATAAAATTGAATAAGACGCCCCAAAATTAATGAAAGTAGAGATTTGTACTCGGCAAAGAGCGTTGGGTGGAATCAATCATGTTATTTTGGGGAATTAAAAAGAACATTGATATAGGACAACATGGGGACAACATGGGGACAACATGGGGACAACATGGGGGAACAACACATGAGGTTAACATGGGGACAACATGAGGGCAACATGGGGACAACCGGAGGGCAACATGGGGACAACATGGAGACAACATGAGGACAACTTGAGGAAACATGGGGACAACATGAGGACAACATGGGGACAACATGAGGACAACACGGGGGACAACATGGGGGGAAACATGAGGTTAACATGAGGGCAACATGGGGACAACATGAGGACAACATGGGGACAACATGAGGACAACTTGAGGAAACATGGGGACAACATGAGGATTAACATGAGGACAACATGGGGACAACATGAGGACAACTTGAGGAAACATGGGGACAACATGGGGGCAACGTGAGGGTTAAGTATAATGGGAGTTTGTGGGCGGGTCTTACAGTCTTGCAGGTGGGGGCCAGGTTCTTCTTGATGAAGGGCAGAGTGATGAGGACGAGAGCGTCCCTGGAGATCTTCTTCCTCACCGTGCTGCTGTCATAATCATACTGCTGCGGGACACAAAGAGGACAGACGGGACTCAGCACTGACTCTCCATTAGTTCTCTACACCAGGTAAGTCTCTCGCTCCTTATTTCTTTCCCTTTACTCCTCGCTCCCTGTGTTTTTTCCTCTGTCCCCAGCTCCCTCTCTCTCTCTCTCTCTCCCTCTCTCTCCCTCTCTCTCTCTCCCTCTCTCTCTCTCCTTCTCTCTCTCTCCCTCTCCCTCTCTCTCTCCTTCCCATGTCACTCCCTATGTCCCTCTTTCCGTCTCTTGTTACCCATCTCTCTCCCTCGCTGTAGTTAAGGGGGTGAGGGATGGGGGGAGAGCGAGTGAGGGAGAGAGATGGGGAGCGAGAGCGCTTATCTATCTCTCTCTCTTCCTCCCTCGCTTTCTATGTCTCTCTCTCTCCATCACTACCTATGTCTCTCTCCATCTCTCCCTTATTTCCTCTGTCTATCCATCACTCCCTCACTTCCTATGTCTCTCTCCATCTCTCCCTCACTTCCTCTGTCTCTCTCCCTTGCTACCTCTGTCTCTCTCCATCACTCCCTCACTTCCTATGTCTCTCGCTTTGTCCATCTCTCCCTCATTTCCTATTTCTCTCTCTCTCTCCCTCCATCACTCTCCCTCTCTCTCTCTCCCTCCATCACTCCTTCTCTCTCTCCCTCCCCCCCTCCATCACTCCCTCCATCACTCCGTCTCTCTCTCTCTCCCTCCATCACTCCTTCTCTCTCTCCCTCCCCCCCTCCATCACTCTCTCTCTCTCTCTCTCCCTCCATCACTCCCTCTCTCTCTCCCTCCATCACTCCGTCTCTCTCTCTCTCTCTCTCCCTCCATCACTCCTTCTCTCTCTCCCTCCCCCCTCCATCACTCCGTCTCTCTCTCTCTCTCTCCTTCCATCCCTCCCACTGTGTTTTAAAGCCCAATCCCACCTTGAGGACTCTGTGTTTGGCCTTCTCGATGGCCGGGCCGGGGTCGTCCGGATTGTCCTGGACGGCTTTGTGGAGCAGCTGCTCAAACGTGTACGCGGCGTTCTCGGCCAGCTGAGGAAACAACACAACAACAACACAACACAACACAACACAACAACACTATCAGACGGTTCAATGCCACAAATACTAAGTGAAAAAAGCCTCTGGAAATCCCATCAGTGAGATATCATGTGAGGTGTTTTCACTGAGTCAGCATATTGAAGGAACATCACACATTACTGTACACACACACACACACACACACACACACACACACACACACACACACCAATCACAAGTGTGTCATACATGTGTGTTTTTTAAATAAAAATGACTCAGACGGAAAATTCCTCCGCCCACTCTGTCTGGGCAGGACGAAGACGAGAGTGCATAAAAATGCCTCGGAGTGGTAGAAGTATTCATGAGCTTCACTGTAAGTATAACTAGTATAACAACATGAGGGCAACATGAGGGCAACATGTAAATGTAAATGTGCTGTATTTATATAGCGCTTTTCTAGTCTGAACGACTATTCAAAGCGCTTTTACATAGTACAGGAACCATTCACCATTCACACACATTCATACACTGTGGCCGAGACTGCTGTACAAGGTGCCATCTGCTCATCAGATAAACACTCACACACATTCACACTCCGATGCACAGCATCGGGGACATGGGGACAACATGAAGACAACATGAGGGCAACATGGGGACAACATGAGGACAACATGAGGGCAACATGAGGGCAACATGAAGACAACATGAGGACAACATGGGGACAACATGGGGACAACATGGGGACAACATGGGGACAACATGGGAACAACATGAGGGCAACATGGGGACAACATGGGGACAACATGAGGACAACATGAGGACAACATGGGGACAACATGGGGACAACATGGGAACAACATGAGGGCAACATGGGGACAACATGAGGGCAACATGGGGACAACATGGGGACAACATGAGGACAACATGAGGACAACATGAAGACAACATGGGGACAACATGAGGACAACATGAAGACAACATGAGGGCAACATGGGGACAACATAAGGACAACATGGGAACAAAATGAGGGCAACATGGGGACAACATGAAGACAACATGAGGACAACATGAGGACAACATGGGGACAACATGAGGACAACATGGAAAGCGTCTGGAAATCCCATCAGTGAGATATCATGTGAAGCGTTTTCACTGAGTCAGCATATTGAAGGAACATCACACATTAGTGTACACACACACACACACACACACACAACAATCACAAGTGTGTCATAAATGTGTGTTTTTTAAATAAAAATGACTCAGACGGAAAATTCCTCCGCCCACTCTGTCTGGGCAGGACGAAGACGAGAGTGCATAAAAATGCCTCGGAGTGGTAGAAGTATTCATGAGCTTCACTGTAAGTATAACTACCAAAACAACAATGTAAAAGCATTACAAGTAGTGTATTTATAATCCGAATTAAGTAAAAGTACACAAGTAGTGTCAGATCCTTACAGTAAATGTAGTCCTGCAGTGAAATCTAGTTCTGTATCAGTGAGTTAGATGTTGGAGTTTAGTCCAGATGACTCATTAGAGAGAAGAAGAAACCCGTTTCGGATACACGTGGATATGTTTTCTCTTATTGTTGATAATTTGTGTGAAATATCGGATAATTTGACCTCTCCAAGCCAAACGAATCATTAAAATGGACATGCAGCAAAAGGTTGGAGTCGAACCCCGGCCCGATGCGTTGAGGAGTAAACCTCCATATATGGGCGCCCGCTCTACCGACTGAGCTAACCGGGCGCCCGATGGGGTGTAATTTGTAAAAGGTCACAAGCAAAAAAAAAGAGGTTGGGAACCATTAGTTTAATCTTTAAGGCGTATTGTCTAAGCTTCTTGTTCTTGTGTGTGTGTGTGTGTGTCTGTCTGTCTGTGTGTGTCTGTCTGTGTGTGTCTGTGTGTGTGTGTGTGTGTGTGTGTGTGTCTGTCTGTGTGTGTCTGTCTGTGTGTGTCTGTCTGTGTGTGTCTGTGTGTGTGTGTGTGTGTGCGTGCACCTGCTGCAGGTCGATCTGAGCGCTGTGGATCACTCCCGTGATGTTGGAGACACCAAACCTCTGCTGCAGGTGCTGCAGTTTGTCCTGCAGCGAGCCGATCTTCTGGTAGCAACTCAGCAGGTCGGGTCTCGCCATGTCAGCAAGAGCCTGGGGGGGGGGGAGGGGGGAGGGAGAGCGAGAGGGAGAGAGGGGAGGGGGAGTAAGAGGGAGAGGAACCTGCGGCCGCTGTGTCAGACGCTGAGCTTCTGTCTGCGGGCGCATGCTCTACCAGGTGAGCCGCCCAGGCGCCAACAATAAAGTTAATAAATTAGAAAGTGCGGGCAACACAAGGACAACAACATGAGGGCAACTTGAAGACAACATGAAGACAAAAGGAAGACAACATGAGGGCAACACGAGGACAACACGAGGACAACAACATGAGGGCAACATGAAGACAACATGAAGACAACATGAGGGCAACATGAAGACAACATGAAGACAACATGAGGGCAACATGAAGACAACATGAGGGCAACACGAGGGCAACACGAGGACAACAACATGAGGGCAACATGAAGACAACATGAAGGCAACATGAGGGCAACATGAGGACAACATGAGGGCAACATGAAGACAACATGAGGACAACATGAGGGCAACATGAAGACAAGATGAGGACAACACGAGGGCAACATGAAGACAAGATGAGGACAACACGAGGGCAACACGAGGGCAACACGAGGACAACATGGGGGCAACATGAAGACAACATGAAGGTAACATGAGGACAACATGAAGACAACATGAGGGCAACATGAGGACAACATGAGGGCAACATGAAGACAAGATGAGGACAACACGAGGGCAACATGAAGACAAGATGAGGACAACACGAGGACAACACGAGGACAACACGAGGGCAACACGAGGGCAACACGAGGACAACACGAGGGCAACATGAGGGCAACACAAGGGCAACACGAGGGCAACACGAGGACAACAACATGAGGGCAACATGAAGACAACATGAGGGCAACATGAGGACAACATGAGGACAACACGAGGGCAACACGAGGGCAACACGAGGGCAACACAAGGACAACATGAGGACAACATGAGGGCAACATGAGGACAACATGAGGACAACATGAAGGCAACATGAGGGCAACATGAGGACAACATGAGGGCAATATGAGGGCAACATGAAGACAACATGAGGACAACATGAGGGCAACATGAGGGCAACATGAGGGCAACATGAGGACAACATGAGGGCAACATGAGGGCAACATGAGGACAACATGAGGACAACATGAGGACAACATGAGGGCAACACGAGGGCAACATGAGGGCAACATGAGGACAACATGAGGACAACATGAGGGCAACATGAGGACAACATGAGGGCAATATGAGGGCAACATGAGGACAACATGAGGGCAACATGAGGACAACATGAGGGCAACATGAAGACAACATGAGGGCAACATGAGGACAACATGAGGACAACATGAGGACAACATGAGGGCAACACAAGGAAACAGACATTTTCTGTTGTGAAATTCAGTATCTTTGTTAGTTTTGTTACTCAGCAGCCATAATCTTGTATCAGAGTATTTTATTTCATCTTAATTTTGACTGAAAGATTTTCATTTTCACTGTAAATGCATGTACGGTTACGGGTTTAATTGCCTACTAATAATTGGTATCGACCCCCCTAGTGTATGAGGGACAAACCTCCTTCAGTCCCTCGCCGTCCTCCAGCAGCGAGGCGTCCTGACACAGCCGGTCCATCATGCGTTCACTGAGCTGCCGTCCCTCCTGGAACCCCGAGCTGACGGGCTCCATCAGCTCCTCCAGCACCGAGTCCAGGTACGGCTGCACGCGCTCGGAGCACAGCCGCTCCGCCGGCGCCGACACTTTGGCTGGGGGGGGGGGGGGCGTTACTACAGGCGTGTCCATGTCCTTTTTTGTTCCTAAATCTTAAATATCCTAAAACTGTACTTACATTGAACGAAACCCTTGCGTTAAAAATGTTTTTTTTTATACAATTTATTAAATGAAAATTGGTTAGTTAATTATTTTTATTCTACTTGCTTATGTAAATGTATTTTATGGATTGTTTTTAACAATATACATGTTATTAAAGATTTAAAATGAAAATACTGTATCTGAAGTCTCTTTTATATAGACCTTAGTGGTCCCCTAATACTGTATCTGAAGTCTCTTTATATAGACCTTAGTGGTCCCTAATACTGTATCTGAAGTCTCTTTTATATAGACCTTAGTGGTCCCCTAATACTGTATCTGAAGTCTCTTTTATATAGACCTTAGTGGTCCCCTAATACTGTATCTGAAGTCTCTTTATATAGACCTTAGTGGTCCCCTAATACTGTATCTGAAGTCTCTTTTATATAGACCTTAGTGGTCCCCTAATACTGTATCTGAAGTCTCTTTTATATAGACCTTAGTGGTCCCTAATACTGTATCTGAAGTCTCTTTTATATAGACCTTAGTGGTCCCCTAATACTGTATCTGAAGTCTCTTTTATATAGACCTTAGTGGTCTCCTAATACTGTATCTGAAGTCTCTTTTATATAGACCTTAGTGGTCTCCTAATACTGTATCTGAAGTCTCTTTATATAGACCTTAGTGGTCCCCTAATACTGTATCTGAAGTCTCTTTTATATAGACCTTAGTGGTCCCCTAATACTGTATCTGAAGTCTCTTTTATATAGACCTTAGTGGTCCCCTAATACTGTATCTGAAGTCTCTTTTATATAGACCTTAGTGGTCCCTAATACTGTATCTGAAGTCTCTTTTATATAGACCTTAGTGGTCCCTAATACTGTATCTGAAGTCTCTTTTATATAGACCTTAGTGGTCCCTAATACTGTATCTGAAGTCTCTTTTATATAGACCTTAGTGGTCCCTAATACTGTATCTGAAGTCTCTTTATATAGACCTTAGTGGTCCCTAATACTGTATCTGAAGTCTCTTTATATAGACCTTAGTGGTCCCCTAATACTGTATCTGAAGTCTCTTTTATATAGACCTTAGTGGTCCCCTAATACTGTATCTGAAGTCTCTTTTATATAGACCTTAGTGGTCCCCTAATACTGTATCTGAAGTCTCTTTTATATAGACCTTAGTGGTCCCTAATACTGTATCTGAAGTCTCTTTTATATAGACCTTAGTGGTCCCCTAATACTGTATCTGAAGTCTCTTTTATATAGACCTTAGTGGTCCCCTAATACTGTATCTGAAGTCTCTTTTATATAGACCTTAGTGGTCCCTAATACTGTATCTGAAGTCTCTTTTATATAGACCTTAGTGGTCCCTAATACTGTATCTGAAGTCTCTTTATATAGACCTTAGTGGTCCCTAATACGGTATCTGAAGTCTCCTTTATATAGACCTTAGTGGTCCCTAATACTGTATCTGAAGTCTCTTTTATATAGACCTTAGTGGTCCCCTAATACTGTATCTGAAGTCTCTTTTATATAGACCTTAGTGGTCCCCTAATACGGTATCTGAAGTCTCTTTTATATAGACCTTAGTGGTCCCTAATACTGTATCTGAAGTCTCTTTTATATAGACCTTAGTGGTCCCTAATACTGTATCTGAAGTCTCTTTTATATAGACCTTAGTGGTCCCCTAATACTGTATCTGAAGTCTCTTTTTCAGGCTAAATTATTTGGTCGGGGATCGGTGCTTAGACGCCCCGATATACGAAACCAGAGTTTTAGGCATCGGAGGCTTTTTGGATTCTGGCCTCGATATGGGAACAACTCGGACTTTGTTACCTCGGACTTTGTTACCTCGGACTTTGTCCTCCAGCTGCCGTCTGGAGCTGAGGATCTGGTCCATGTCGGAGTGCATGAGCACCTCCTGCTGCCGGACCGACGCTCGACAGTCCTCCTTCAGCGCCGAGAGTCCCTCCAGCAGATGCTCCTGGACCAGGACGTACGCCGCCTCCACCGTCTGGGGACAACCACACCAACCAATGAAAGTCTTCATTTCCCACTGCTCCACCTAATGAAGTCGCTCCACATGAAGATTTAACCCTCGTGTCGTCTTCCCGGAAAAATCAACGCTTTCTATCGACGTTTTTAACTTTTTATGTTTTTGTCTTTTTTTTTCAACACTTTTGTCACTTTTGACGTTTTCAACACTACGTAACACTAGGTTAATAACTATTTTTACAGTTATTTTGTGAATTTATGGTCAAACCTCATTTATAGGAAATTATACCTAATGTTTGAGTTAGAAAAGCAGAAATTAGGAATTATTGAGACTAAAATTAAAGGAATGGATGTTGATGATAATCACAGACTGGAATATGTCAACTTTTACTCAATACTATTTCAAAAACACTTCCATTTGTTTTACAATGCTATAAAATTGAATAAGACGCCCCAAAATTAATGAAAGTAGAGATTTGTACTTGGCAAAGAGCGTTGGGTGGAATCAATCACGTTATTTTGGGGAATTAAAAAGAACATTGATATAGGACAACATGGGGACAACATGGGGACAACATGAGGACAGCAACATGAGGACAACATGAGGACAACATGGGGACAACATGGGGACAACATGGGGACAACATGAGGGCAACATGAGGACAACATGAGGACAACATGAGGACAACATGGGGACAACATGAGGGCAACATGAAGACAACATGAGGGCAACATGAGGGTAACATGAAGACAACATGAGGGCAACGTGAGGGTAACATGAGGGTAACACAAGGACAACATGAAGACAACATGAGGACAACACGAGGGTAACATGAGGACAACATGAAGGCAACATGAGGACGACATGAGGACGACACGAGGGCAACACAAGGACAACACGAGGGCAACATGAGGACAACATGAGGACAACATGAGGGCAACATGAGGACAACACGAGGGCAACATGAGGACAACATGAGGACATGAGGACAACATGAGGGTTAAGTAGAGAGACAGAGTGACGCATGAAAGGCCTGCAGCGTGTATGCATGGTGTATCAGTTCAAGCCCTCAAATATAACACTGAAATGGACATTTACATGACTTTCCAAATGAACAGCGTTACTTTTCACAAGGAAACGGCAGCGTCATCAGTCATGAAGGACCCAACGAGTAAACTTTGTGGACATTATCGTTTTAAAGCCTTGAGTTTGGCAATTAGGCTGTCACCGCCACATCTTGGGTTTTTAAACCAGAAGTAATGATTGTTTTATGAGAGGATGGAGCTGGGGAGGATGACAGGGTAGTTTATGGTTGCTACGGCGATGTGCCGAGCTCAACAAGGGACAGTTGCTGATTTTCAACCCTTCTGTAGTGAGATTTATCGGGGAACTAACCCTCATGTTGTCCTCATGTTGTCCTCATGTTGCCCTCATGTTGTCTTCATGTTGCCCTCATGTTGTCCTCATGTTGCCCTCATGTTGCCCTCATGTTGCCCTCATGTTGTCCTCATGTTGTCTTCATGTTGTCTTCATGTTGTCCTCATGTTGTCCTCATGTTGTCTTCATGCTGCCCTCATGTTGCCCTCATGTTGTCCTCATGTTGCCTTCATGTTGTCCTCATGTTGCCCTCATGTTGCCCTCATGTTGCCCTCATCTTGTCCTCATGTTGCCCTCATGTTGACCTCATGTTGACCTCATGTTGCCCTCATGTTGTCCTCATGTTGCCCTCATGTTGTCCTCATCTTGTCCTCATGTTGTCCTCATGTTGTCTTCATGTTGTCCCCATGTTGTCCCCATGTTGTCCTCATGTCGTCTTCATGTCGCCTTCATCTTGTCCTCATGTTGTCCTCATGTTGCCCTCATGTCGCCTTCATCTTGTCCTCATGTTGTCCTCATCTTGCCCTCATGTTGACCTCATGTTGCCCTCATGTTGTCCCCATGTTGTCCTCATGTTGTCCTCATGTCGTCTTCATGTCGCCTTCATCTTGTCCTCATGTTGTCCTCATCTTGTCCTCATGTTGCCCTCATGTTGACCTCATGTTGCCCTCATGTTGTCCCCATGTTGTCCTCATGTTGTCCTCATGTTGCCCTCATGTTGTCCTCATGTTGTCCTCATGTTGTCCTCATGTTGTCTTCATGTTGTCCTCATGTTGTCCTCATGTTGTCCCCATGTTGTCCTCATGTTGTCCTCATGTTGCCCTCATGTTGTCCTCATGTTGTCTTCATGTTGTCCCCATGTTGTCCTCATGTCGTCTTCATGTCGCCTTCATCTTGTCCTCATGTTGTCCTCATCTTGTCCTCATGTTGCCCTCATGTTGACCTCATGTTGCCCTCATGTTGTCCCCATGTTGTCCTCATGTTGTCTTCATGTTGTCCTCATGTTGTCCCCATGTTGTCCTCATGCCGTCCTCATGTCGTCTTCATGTCGCCTTCATCTTGTCCTCATGTTGACCTCATGTTGCCCTCATGTTGTCCCCATGTTGTCCTCATGTTGTCCTCATGTTGCCCTCATGTTGTCCTCATGTTGTCCTCATGTTGTCTTCATGTTGTCCTCATGTTGTCCCCATGTTGTCCTCATGCCGTCCTCATGTCGCCTTCATCTTGTCCTCATGTTGCCCTCATGTTACCCTCATGTTGCCCTCATGTTACCCTCATGTTGCCCTCATGTTTTCCCCATGTTGTCCTCATGTTGTCCTCATGTTGCCCTCATGTTGTCCTCATGTTGTCTTCATGTTGTCCCTCATGTTGCCCTCATGTTGCCCTCATGTTGACCTCATGTTGCCCTCATGTTGCCCTCATGTTGTCTTCATGTTGTCCTCATGTTGCCCTCATGTTGCCCTCATGTTGTCTTCATGTTGTCTTCATGTTGTCCTCATGTCGTCCTCATGTCGTCTTCATGTCGCCTTCATATTGTCCTCATGTTGTCCCCATGTTGTCCTCATGTTGTCTTCATGTTGTCCTCATCTTGTCCTCATCTTGTCCTCATGTTGTCTTCATGTTGTCCTCATGCCGTCCTCATGTCATCTTCATGTCGCCTTCATCTTGTCCTCATGTTGACCTCATGTTGCCCTCATGTTGTCCCCATGTTGTCCTCATGTTGTCTTCATGTTGTCCTCATGTTGTCCCCATGTTGTCCTCATGCCGTCCTCATGTCGTCCTCATGTCGTCTTCATGTCGTCCTCATGCCGTCCTCATGTCGTCCTCATGTCGTCTTCATGTCGCCTTCATCTTGTCCTCATGTTGCCCTCATGTTGACCTCATGTTGCCCTCATGTTGTCCCCATGTTGTCCTCATGTTGTCTTCATGTTGTCCTCATGCCATCCTCATGTCGTCCTCATGTTGTCTTCATGTCGCCTTCATCTTGTCCTCATGTTGACCTCATCTTGTCCTCATGTTGACCTCATGTTGCCCTCATGTTGCCCTCATGTTGTCCTCATGTTGCCTTCATGTTGTCCTCATGTTGCCCTCATGTTGCCCTCATGTTGTCTTCATGTTGTCCTCATGTTGCCCTCATGTTGTCCTCATCTTGTCCTCATCTTGTCCTCATGTTGTCTTCATGTTGTCCCCATGTTGTCCTCATGTCGTCTTCATGTCGCCTTCATCTTGTCCTCATGTTGTCCTCATGTTGCCCTCATGTTGCCCTCATGTTGTCCTCATCTTGTCCTCATCTTGTCCTCATGTTGACCTCATGTTGCCCTCATGTTGCCCTCATGTTGTCCTCATGTTGTCCTCATGTTGCCCTCATGTTGTCCTCATCTTGTCCTCATCTTATCCTCATGTTGTCTTCATGTTGTCCTCATGCCGTCCTCATGTCGTCCTCATGTCGTCTTCATGTCGCCTTCATCTTGTCCTCATGTTGCCCTCATGTTGACCTCATGTTGCCCTCATGTTGTCCCCATGTTGTCCTCATGTTGTCTTCATGTTGTCCTCATGTTGTCTTCATGTTGTCCTCATGTTGTCCCCATGTTGTCCTCATGCCGTCCTCATGTCGTCCTCATGTCGTCTTCATGTCGCCTTCATCTTGTCCTCATGTTGCCCTCATGTTGACCTCATGTTGCCCTCATGTTGTCCCCATGTTGTCCTCATGCTGTCTTCATGTTGTCCTCATGTTGTCTTCATGTTGTCCTCATGCCATCCTCATGCCGTCCTCATGTCGTCCTCATGTCGCCTTCATCTTGTCCTCATGTTGACCTCATGTTGTCCCCATGTTGTCCTCATGTTGTCTTCATGTTTTCCTCATGTTGCCCTCATCTTGTCCTCATCTTGTCCTCATCTTGTCCTCATGTTGTCTTCATGTTGTCCTCATGTTGCCCTCATGTTGCCCTCATGTTGTCTTCATGTTGTCTTCATGTTGTCCTCATGTCGTCCTCATGTCGTCTTCATGTCGCCTTCATATTGTCCTCATGTTGCCCTCATGTTGACCTCATGTTGCCCTCATGTTGTCCCCATGTTGTCCTCATGTTGTCTTCATGTTGTCCTCATGTTGTCTTCATGTTGTCCTCATGTTGTCCCC
The DNA here is from genome assembly GCA_029931835.1 of Etheostoma nigrum. Taxonomy (NCBI): domain Eukaryota; kingdom Metazoa; phylum Chordata; class Actinopteri; order Perciformes; family Percidae; genus Etheostoma; species Etheostoma nigrum. Next base: position 30,717,884 of record CM057245.1, read on the forward strand.
ATGTTGTCCTCATGCCATCCTCATGTCGTCCTCATGTCGTCTTCATGTCGCCTTCATCTTGTCCTCATGTTGACCTCATGTTGCCCTCATGTTGTCCCCATGTTGTCCTCATGTTGTCCTCATGTTGCCCTCATGTTGTCCTCATCTTGTCCTCATCTTGTCCTCATCTTGTCCTCATGTTGTCTTCATGTTGTCCTCATGTTGTCCCCATGTTGTCCTCATGCCGTTCTCATGTTGTCCTCATGTCGTCTTCATGTTGCCTTCATCTTGTCCTCATGTTGTCCTCATGTTGCCCTCATCTTGTCCTCATCTTGTCCTCATCTTGCCCTCATGTTGCC
>CM057245.1:30730721-30741931 GCA_029931835.1 Etheostoma nigrum
TGTGTGTGTGGTGTGTATGTGTGTGTGTGTGGTGTGTGTGTGTGTGTGTCTCTCTGTGTGTGTGTGTGGTGTGTATGTGGGTGTGTGTGTGTTGTGTGTCTCTCTCTGTGTGTGTGTGTGTGGGGGGGGGTGTGGTGTGTATGTGGGTGTGTGTGTGTTGTGTGTCTCTCTCTGTGTGTGTTGTGTGTGTGGTGTGTATGTATGTGTGTGTGTGTTGTGTCTCTGTGTGTGTGTGTGTGTGTGCGTGTGTGTGTGTGTGTGTGTCTCTCTGTGTGTGTGTCTGTGCGTGTGTTTATGTATGTGTGTGTGTGAGTGTGTGTGTGTGTCTGTGTGTTTATGTGTGTGTGTGTGTGTGGTGTGTGTGGTGTGTGTGTGTTGTGTCTCTGTGTGTGTGTGTGTGTGTCTGTGCGTGTGTGTGTGTGTCTGTCTCTGTCGTGCTGCAGCCCCTCCCTTTGTCCTCTCAGTAACAGAACATGTTGCTATGGTGATTTCATCAAAAAAGGTGCGAGATACTTTTTTTAATGTTACCTGTCAAGAGTTTGGTGAGCCTAGCGCGAAAAGTATTAGTCCGATAGACTCCATAGTTACATGTCTGCGACCGGCACAAGATTCCCTACATTTTGACCAACTATGATGTCTAAAGAGGTAAAACTGGAGGAGAGAGAGAAATTTGTTTGGGAAGAAAATCACTGAATCCTACTGGTTTTTTATAGCTTCTGTCGACAGTTGGTAGATCACAGCCAACAATTTAAGTCCGATAGACTCCATAGTTACATGTCTGCGACCGGAACAAGATTCCCTACATTTTCACCAAAAATGAAGTCTGAAGACTGAAAACTGGAGGAGAGAGAGCAATTTGTTTGGGAAACTTCCAGAGATCCGTACCGAAGCCCCCCACTCTGTCGTCCACTCTAGCTCTGAACATTCCGCCACATACACACACATTGGAAAATCTGAGCCGGTCTGAAAACGGGACGAAACGTAAACTGTGATTTGGTAGAAACCGTGCTTGATATCTGAACGCCCATTCAGCCCAATAAACGCCAAAGTCTTGTCTTCGGTTTAAACTTTTAATCATGTTTCTACGTTAAAGTATGGCGATACAGCACGGTCCCAAAGAGGGGGCGTTTTGAGCGATGTTGAGCGATTTCCCGAACATTTCCCATTCAAGTCAATGAGAGATTTTTGCCGTATTTTTGCCGATTTCGGTAAAACCACGCGGCAAATCTCTTAGAAAAGTCATAGCACACCATTCCCGATCATTACCCACATGTCGGTGTAATGTGGTGCGCGTGTTGGCAACGCTTTGGGACTAGTAGCGGGACGAAATTTGGCGGAAGATGAAGAATAATAAATAACTAGAAAATTCCGCAGAAATTTTATCAGTGTGCCTGCTACTGGGTGCACATCTACATACACACACATTGGAAACAGTCAGTTAGGAGGCAGTTGGTCAACACGGTCTCCAGGGAACAGTGTCATGATAGGTGTGTGTGTGTGTGAGTGTGTGTGTGTGCGTGAGAGTGTGTGTGTGTGTGTGTGTGTGTCTGTGTCTGAGTGTATGACATCCTAATAATAAACTAAAAATTTAAAAAAGTGTTTTTATTGAGATAGACCTTTTAAAAACCCTTTTAAGACCTTTTTGAGAGAATACAATTGTTTGACAATAGCAATAGGGAATGGCTGGATGGGCGTAAAAGACACCACAAATGCATCGTGGTCAAGACCAGAGGACAGCATAGTATCACTTACTGTTTCTGTTGATTTTTTTTTTATTTCTCACACTGTATACTTCCATATTTTGAAAAAAGAGCAAAGGGCTACTAAAAACCAGGGATGATGAGGGAACAATATTATAGATGTCATAGAAAACAAACTCACCCACAAGGAATTACAGTTAAATTATTTATTTATAATAATATTAAAATAGACATATTATTGATAATAAATAATTTTTATAGCTTTGTCTCCCCTGGCAGTCATCTTCTATCTCTGAAAGTACACAAACGGAAAAGACATCAGTAATGACAATATTAAAGCAGCAAGAATAAATGGAATTTTAATTCAGTCAAGAATTCTAAACTAAACTAAGTAGCACATGGTTGTGAGTTAGTCTTACCTCAAGCCTTGTAATGTATGGCCTGCTTTCTGGAGAAAGAAACCAGCTGCTGTCTCAGCTGGAGTCCTGAAGAGCTGCCCTGTGTTTTCTGAAAGAAAAAGAATCAGACATAACTTTTCATTAGCTGATGTTGTCATCCCTTGGGTTGTCAAATAGGTTAACAGTGAAATTAAAACCAGCAATGATGTATTGTGCAGTACTTTTATTAACCTAGTATTTACCTCAACACTGTCTTTTGGGGAGCATCTTCCTCGCTCAGACTGCTGTCCCTATCTGCATCTGCATCTGCATCTCTGGAACTGCAGCCCAGCTTTGTCCTCTGCTTTTCTGTTCTTAACCTTGACTTATTTTATTAACTTGATCACATGTGTTTGTCCTTTAGTTAAAGCCTAAGCCTTAAAGCCTCTCTATACAAACAAAGGCTCTACAAGAGTCCAAAACATATCAAGGAAGCCAAGGAAAAAAGAAAATAAACCATGCCTACATTCAGAAAAAAAAAACAATTACTAACTAAACACTAACACTTTCCATGAAGCCTCTGTCTATAATGCATCACTATCAACTTAATTGACATAGGGTATAAAGTAGTACTAAAATGACTAGTCCCTATTCTGTTATAATTTTGTTCTATTTAATAGTATGGTTATTATTCCCTCCCTATATTTATTATATTATTGACTATATGGTAAATTAATCGGACAACCATGAAGAGAAGCAGAGAAAAGAAGGTGTTGCCCGTTATGCAGCATCCACCCTCCCCCGCCGGTCAAGGCGAACGCCGCGACTCCTCACAGCTATCCCTAACTAAGCTTTATCAAAGAGGAGAGTTTTAAGATTACTGTTAAATTTGTTATTATATTATTGACTATATGGCAAATTAATCGGACAACCATGAAGAGAAGCAGAGAAAAGAAGGTGTTGCCCGTTATGCAGCATCCACCCTCCCCCGCCGGTCAAGGCGAACGCCGCGACTCCTCACAGCTATCCCTAACTATAAGCTTTATCAAAGAGGAGAGTTTTAAGTTTACTCTTAATTGTGTAATTATATTATTGACTATATGGTAAATTAATCTGGCAATTTAAATGTGGTGTCTGCCTCCTATGTATGTAATTACTTATAGGTTGTATACTTGGTATTAAAACCTTTACATACGGTGCTATAAGCAGATTATAACACATTATAGATACAGGCTTCATAGAAAGTGTTACCAAAAAAACAAAAGGGGTTGGGATCCCAGCCAAAAGGAACAAAAGATGGGGAAGTCACCGAGCCAACCCCTATAGGGCCGTCGCACCAAGATCATCCCCCTAAAACTACCTACAGAAAAACATCTAAACTAAACTAAGGCGATTATAACTTGACTACCGGTGATCTCCAACCCAAACTAAAATAACAAAACCCAGCAATCTAAGACATGTTGGGGACAAAACAAAATTAAATGAAAGGCATGGTTATTAATGATTGATGATTGATTATCATGATTATTATCTTTAGCAGAGTGACAATGTTCTTACAGTGATATGATTACAAGCCAATACATACCATTCTGACACCATAGACCATGTGTCTTGTGATGTTTAAAATGATTGCCGAGACCCTGAACGCCTGGCAATTTTTTAAAGGAAATAACTTAAAACCAGATTGAAAAGTGACCCAGTGACCCAATGACACATCTACAATGTCAGCAGTGGATGTATTGGCTTGTAAGGTTATCACAAAGTTAAAATACAGTACACTGGATTGTGATAGCTGTAATAAGTTTGCAGTACACCTGATTGGAGGCACATATGTGGTTGAGATATGTAAATGTGATCAATCAGTGTCTGCTTTTCTGTGGTTGCAGCTGTGACAAGTTGTCCATAGCCTCTGGACTGAAACAACTCTTGGATTGACTTTTTGCCTCTAGAGAGAAGGTCCTCATTAAAGTCCCCACAAACAATGACAGGCTGGTGATTCATCAGTTCCAAAGAGTCCAAGAGGCTTTGCATGTTTGGTAAAAACTTATCAAGACTAAAATTTGGTGGTCTGTAAACAGCTGCAACCACTGCACTCACTGGAGCCGTAATTTTGACGACAACAAACTCCAGATCAGTTACATTTTGCATGTACCTTCGAGCCTCTGCTTGGATGTGGCTCTTACAGTACACTGCAACTCCACCTCCATCTTTTTTGGCCATGTCGGGATAGTTGGTGTAGGAGACATGTCTGCTGCGTGTAAACATGTTGTATCCCTCCAATTGGAACGTTGGCGAGACAAAGGTTCCGGACAAATGTGTTTCGGTAATGCACAACACATCGGCAAGTCCTAGCTCATGGTGGCACTTCATGTCCTGAATGTGAGATGGAAGTCCTTGAGTGTTGTGGTGAATTATTGACAATGTCTGGCCTGTGTCTTCTGCTGATTGCACATGTTGCAACAAGGGTCTTGCGCTCTGGAACGATGCCTGTGTCATATTCCCAAGTACAGCTGTGATTTCAGGATCAGCATAGATTTTTTTTTCATCAAAATCTGTAATGTACAGTCCTTGAAGTGAGGTTGTCCTACTGATGGCAACGTAGGACATTCCAGACTCAAACACACGCTTCAAAGACACCACTGCCGACTGCATTGTCATGCCTTGGACTTTGTGAGCTGTGCATGCAAAGGCCAACTTCATTGGAAACTGTCTTCGCATGACTCCTTTCTTGCACAGTCTTTCCTCACTTCTCTCTATGTAGACCAAGTTATCTGATGCCCCTTGTATCTTAAGGCGGAACTTCTGTCCTGCAGTTGGACTGTCCAATTGAAGTCCAATCAGCTTCACTGTCGATTGTCCACTTTGCTGGTCTGTCACTATGTTGGCAATTGTTCCAAATGTCCCATTAACAATCCCATCTTCCACATCCAGGTTCCTTATCACCATAACCCGCACTCCATGTGCGGCTTGTATGGTGTCCGGCAAATCTCTTTTTGTGCCTTTGATGGATCCTTGCTGGGTCATTTCCCCTGAGGTGGGGTCTTTTGTAAAGTCCTCTGCCTTGATGCTTACAAAGTCAGAATGGATGGCAGCCATGGTTGCAGAATTGTGCGCATCAACCTCTTTGTTTGTTGCAAAGATATGAAGTACATCAGGTGGCAAGTCTTTGACATCAGTGATGGCCTGGTTGAGCAAAACTCTGTCACTGTCGCTGAGTGCATCTGTCTTTTGCTTTACCCTCATCCTGTTTAGGAGTTCTGCAAAAGCAAGATCATCTTTCTGTCGCATGATCTGTGTCAGGTTGACCATTTGAAATTTGTCTTTCCAAAGGTCGAGCACATCCTCCTGGTACACACAGAGTGGTTTTGCTCTACCAAGCGGGGGCAGTTGGTAGAAATCCCCTACTGCTAGGACAGACATTCCTCCGAAAGGTTTCCTGTTGCCTTTTATCTGCTGCAATCTCCAGTGGACATAGGCAAATAACTCCTTAGAAACCATTGAAATTTCATCTATTATGAGAATTTCAGCATTGGATAGTGTTGCTCTCACTTCATCCAATGCATTTCCAAGTCCTTGGTATGGTGGTTTCAAACTTCTTGGCAGTTTAAGCATGGAGTGCAGGGTTTTTCCAGATATGTTGAAAGCCGCAGTGCCAGTGAATGCAGTCAGTAGCACTGCCGGCGTAGACATATCTGCTTGGTCGCGGAATCTGGGGAGTTGGCGCAGAATCTTGGTTGCCTCCTCATAAATACACTTGATGACATGTGATTTTCCACAGCCAGCTCCTCCTGAGACAAAGTAGAAGAACTGTTCTGGATTGTGGCCCCAGACACGCTTAAAGCACCATTCCCTCACAGTGTAGAAAATGGATGCCTGTGTTTCATTGAGGCTTTGATACAACTTTTTCACAAAGTCTGGACTCAACTTTGGTGCCTCTATTGCTGGTGCTGCTCCACTGCTTTCACGATTGACTTGAAAGTCAGGTACGTTGTCTTGCTCATTCTCATCATTGGGATTGATGGGCTCTAGCTGTGCTAGACACTCCAAACGATCCACTTCAGCCTCGGGTGCAAAAGAGCTCCATGCATTAATTATTGGCCCTTGCTCTTGAATCTTTTCCATTGCCTTCTCCATTTGTTTGCCATGTCCTTCATATTGTTTCTTCATGATCTTAACAATGTCCTTGACGTCATAGCCGCACACACTGGCATTTTCGTAGAACTGCTCATATGTTGGGTATTGTTCGTTTTTCAGGTCATCATTAGATCTGTGTGCCAAATAGAGTTTCAGCAACCGGCAATAATACTTTTCTGGCTGTTTTGTTTGTGAGAAGCGAGGAAATCTGATGATGGCAGGTTTTCCTACTGTTCTTTTTTGAACGTGTCCTTTGTCATTCAGAAGGGGAATGGCATTTTTGCTTTTTGTTTGCTGTCCATACAGAGTCCTGTACTGTGAAGCAAACTCAGCCAAACACATGCCTTCAAACTCTGGTGTTGCAGGTCTCTGTGCATATTTCTCAGGTAATCCTGACATCCACACTTCTTCTGTGTCTAGTGCCATGTCCTTTAACCTGCTCATGGGGAGACTCATCTTTAGTGCATCATCATCAGTCTGTATAAAGATCACATTGCGTGAACACTTTTTCAGTGGCAAGCTGCATGTCCGTGCCACAGACTCTTGAGCGCTGACCTGTCTGTGTTTGGAGTAGGCCTGCATTATTTGCTTCATCTCATCATGTTGATTCACATCTGTCTTCCTCACATCGCGAATGACGTCGTTCAGGAACTCATTCATCTCATGTTCTGGCTTTGACACATATGACATCATGTACATGATGCAGTTGATTTCATCAAGCACATATTGAATGTCCATATTAGCATTCCATGCTTTCAGCAAATATGCATTATATCCATTGACCCAACAGTCCTTTGGATCACGCTTCATCATAACCACATTAGTACTGGTTAGATCAGTGACACATGTCATGTATTCTTCGTGAGTCATGTTGCATTTTTCCAGAAGCTCTGACAAGTTGTTAAATGAAGCGTTTGGATCACTAATCAAACTCCTCAGAGTTTGTAGCTTTTCCTTGGCCAACCTTTGTTGTCTTTGAAGAGGTCTTTTTTTGGATTTTGACTTTTTGACTTTTTCCTCACTGTTGCTTTGCTTTTTATCATCATTTCCACTGGTGCTTTGCTTTTTGTCATTGTCATCATCAAAAGCATCACCTTCTGGGTGGGTGATGATGGTTCTGTCCACGGGTAGTTTAGGGAACCCAAATCTGCACAGTACATTGCCTTTCTTGCATGACTTTGAATGGTTTTTACTGTGAATTTGGACCTCGGACACAATTTTGTGGAGCTCGGGGTCTGCAATTGGATCAGGCATCTGGCATGTAATGTACTTATCAACAAACTGGCACAGATCTTGGTCATCATCTTCTCCAAATTCAGGGGCATCTTTGACCCAAACCAGTAAGTGAATATGTGGGCTGCCTCTGGCTTGAAATTCAACTCTATAGAAGTAGTCCTCTATTTCTCCAATGGGATGTGCAGATGACAAGATCAGATTTGTCATTAGTGCATCAACTCTTTTCTCAAACATCCGCATTACAGTGACAGGATTGCTTCGTAGAATTTCACATTTTGCATTCCAGTCGAGCTCAGAAAAGTCAACTTCTTCACCTTGTTGAGCTTTTATTGCCTCTATGACCTCAGGCCATCTCATTTCAGCAGCAGAAAATGTCAGAAAGAATGTAGGCTTTCCCAACTGTCTGACCATAGCATTGAGGTCTTTAAGGGTTTTGTCCCAATAGGCTGGAGTGCCTCTCAAAGGTTGCATGAAGCGTGTTGCATCTTTGTTTTGAATCAGTCTTTCCACATCTTCTTTATTTTGAAGCATTCTGCTGGAGATTTTCCGTCCATCTCTGGTGGTCGGTTTACCTTTACGCAGTTGGATTGACATGCTGTTTGTAGCCAAGTGGGTTTCTGTCACAAACTGGGAGAAGAATAGGTAACTCTGGTCATTTGCAAACCGGGTATCCACAGAGAACAGCCTTGCATTGAAGTACATGCTTGGGGACAGTTTAATTTGTCTGACCTCATCTAATGTGTTCTCTCCGTTTGGAAACTGCACTGGGAAGGCCATTGCTTCTAGTTTTGGTATGGAAAAGAAGCCAACTGGTTTGTTTCCCTGGGCTGGTGCAATGCTGAATATTCCGTCACCGTAGGATAGAAGTTCCTCTGCAGCGTCTGGGGGCTGCATGCAAGTGTCCAGGGCCAGACCCGGTCTCAATTCCTCTTGTTCATTTTCTGGGTCTTTGGACTGGTCGGCCTGCTCACTGTTTGCATCTGCACTGGTTCCCATTTCTGACACCATTTCTCCTTCTGGGTTGTTGGGCTGCTCAGCATGTGCAGTAATTGCATCTGGGTCCTCTTGCTGTGTCTCCTCTGCATCACTTGGCTGATCATCTGGAAGACTGTTGAAGGTAGCATTTTCGTCTATAGATACATCCTTGTATTCCGAATGCATCTCTTTGAGTTTGGTTAGTCCTGCTAGCACATTGGTCATGTTCACTGTGTAGAAGTGCTGATATCCTTTGTACTTGATGCGTCTTTTAAGTTTCACCTGCAACAGCTGGGCTTCGCTGCTGGGTCTTGGCAGGCAGTTCACTGTTGATGCTACCTCTGATGGTACACAGACAACAGCACCATGTACTGCTCTTTGCTGTCCTTTGGGCAATGCGACTATTTTGGCAAATGGTAGGATTTTGGCAATCAGCTGTCTTTCAAGCACATTTAATTCAACCAGTTCTGGTGGGATTGCTGCCAGCTCCAAATTATTTGCAACTGCAATAGATGGCATGCTTCCTCTGTTCAGGTGGTTGTCACAATTGTAGCAGATCCACTCCTGCATCCTCTCTTGTGGAATGGTACATGCAGCTGAGCATTGACTGTCACAAACATGAACATATTTTCCCGTTAAGCAAGGATCTACAATATGACTGTTTTTGACATATCTTGACCTGTTGCAACGCTTAACTTGATTGGGAAACAGAGTCCTGTGACACACTGTACAGACATAGGTGGGTCCATGGCAAATTCTCTCAGAGAATGAAGATATGGCAGCTTGCATCACACTGTTGATCACAGACTGGGGTTGTGGAGTTTGCTGACTGTGATTTACGATCTCTCTGTATTTCCTTTTTATTCTGAGTGCACAGTGCAGCTTGTGATGAATGTGAAGTGTAGCATTTGTTGCTAACTTTTCTCTTTTGTGCTGGGTACAGCGACGTATGTGATGCAGCCTGAATGCTGGGTCACTGTGGTACTGCCGGTTAGAGCGCTGTATGTGATGCAGCCTGAATGCTGGGTCACTGTGGTACTGCCGATTAGAGCGCTGTATGTGATGCAGCCTGAATGCTGGGTCACTGTGGTACTGCCGATTAGAGCGCTGTATGTGATGCAGCCTGAATGCTGGGTCACTGTGGTACTGCCGGTTACAGCGCTGTATGTGATGCAGCCTGAATGCTGGGTCACTGTGGTACTGCCGATTAGAGCGCTGTATGCGATGCAGCCTGAATGCTGGGTCACTGTGATATCTGGTTTGAAAGCTTTGTTTCTGTTTTTGATTGTAGTTCTGGTCACATGCATACCTTTGGGACATCTTCACTTTCACTTTTTCTTGAACATGAGGATTTGCGTAGTGACGTTTGACTGACAGCAGCTTTTGTTTGCGGTGATGAAAGTCTTGGTATTTAGTTTTCATAGCCAACACTTTTTTCATCCTAAATTCTGAACAGTTGGCATATTTCTTTTGTTCGTATTGTTTTTTTGCACTGCTTCTCATTGTCATAGATTTAGCTTTGTCTTCTGGTGGTACACTCGTTTTACGCACAGCTTTTTTCCGCCGTTGTTTGTTTAACTTGGAGACATTTTTTACAGCGTTGCTGATTCTTCTGCCCCATGATTTCTTTCTGGATTTTTTGATTGTTCTTTGTCTGCATTGTTCTCTGGGTTTTGAGGTGGTACAGCTGTAGCTCTCTGTGTGATCTTCACATGGGCTGGCTTTGCAGGACATCCACTGGATTGGATGTCAGACTCAAAAGAAACAGGCACAAACTCATAGCAGGCCTCACTACGGGTTTCAAACAGTTTGTGCAAGTGGTTGATCATGTCACTCAGGTGACTGAAAGTCAGCATAACTGCTTTTCCATCAGGGTGGGGCAAGCCTGCGGCACTTCTTGAGTGAGAATCGAAGACTCCATACCGCCCTGATCTGTCGCGGAAAACAGCAATGACCTCTGGACTCACAAGGATTAAAGCATGGCTGACATCTTTTGACAGACACTGAAGTTGTTCTGAAAGAGTTAACCATCCAATAGGGCCATCTTCTAGCTGATGTAATGTATCCACACCTCACAGGAGGCATCAGCACGTTGTACAGATTTGTGTCTGTTAGAACCTGCTTTGGCATTTCCTCTACTGTCAGGTGATTGCTAGAGAAGGTTTTGTCCAACTGAAGCTGGGTTTTGGTACCAGTATAGAGTGAATCTCCCTGTGCAAGCACTCTGTCAAGGCGGGTTGTGTTGAACTGTGATCCCTCGTTGTGGTAGGCCAGAAATGTGAGAGCCATACAAGAGCACTGATGATTTCTTGAGAAGCTGTTGTATCTCAAATCATTCTGGTTGTGAGTTGCCCTGACAGTCTCAATATTTGTGCTGATGTGTGACTCTTCATGTGCCAGGTTGGGAAGCTGATTTGGTAAAAAGGATTATTATTATTAATATTATTGTTATTATTATTATTATTGTTGTTATTATTATTATTATTATTATTATTATTGCTATCACTGATAGATTTAATTAATTCAGTTGTAGTTCTTACACAAATTTGAAGACTGTTAACAGCTTTAGGGTAAATAATAAGTAATTCTTCTTCTTTTAATTGCTGCTTATTTATTCATGAGATTTTATACAAAAGCAGGTCGAAAAAAGTGATAAAAAGGTATGTCGAATAATGTCATATTATAGCTTGTGTGTGTGTGTGTGTGTGTGTGTGTGTGTGTGTGTGTGTGTAAATAATCAGTACTTTAACCCTCATGTTGTCCTCGGGTCAAATTGACCTGTTGTCCT
>CM057245.1:30742431-30792431 GCA_029931835.1 Etheostoma nigrum
TAAAACACACACACACAATCAAATGTAGCTTAAATGACTTAGTGACATGAACTTTGGCAATACAATATATATATATATATATATATATATATATATATATATATATATATATATATATTTGCTTAAACTGTGTATTTATACAGTTAAATGTCTTTATCTTCAGAGACAGACCTTTTTAAAATCTATATTTAAGACCTTTCTGTTTACCAGAAACGGCTCTGACGTAGCTAACGCTAAACCAACTAGATTCCATTTAAAAAACAGTACTTTTAGCGTGTATAGAACCAACATAATTTCACATGTAAATTGGTAAAGTATGTGTTTATTTCAACCAACACTAGATTTGTTCAGGTTTGGAAAGTTGTAGAGAAGACCAAAACTGGCTTTTCATAGCTTTATTTAGTTTCTGTTGCGTTTGAATAATGTGTGTTGTACTATCCTAAAATTACTATTTATTTACATGGAGTCTGGTGGGTTTAGCAATGTGAGCCTTAGCAGACTGTATATAAATAAAATACCCCAGTTTTACTAATTTTTTTTTTAAAATATATACAGTTTTGTTTTAATGGTGAAGTGTTAAGTGTCTTAACCCTTCAAGATATATAACCTTTTATAACTTATTTAAGGTCTTTCTGTTTTACAGAAACAGCAATGACATAGCTAGCGCTAAACCAACCAGACTCCATTTAAAAAAACAATTCTTTAAGTGTGAGAGAGAAAATGTGTGTGTGTGCGTGTGTGACAGCGAAGTCTCTGATTGGTGGAGACTGTTGCCATGCTAATATCTAGCAAGGGCAGACTAGAGGATGATCGTTTCTGTACCTTTACGAATTCATTTCATTTCATAAGATTTAAACACTAACTGAATAGCCAGATTTATTTCTTCTAAACGGTTTGTTTAGATATTGATAGTTACATTATAAATTGATAAAAAACTTTTATATAACAGATTGATTTTGATTTTTTTTCTTTAAAGAATATCTCACTAATTTAAAAATATACAACATAAATATATCAAACTACACTATAATTTCTTAGCTAAGTACTACATCAGTGAAAACTTAGACAATCAAAATCATTCATCACATATTAAAGTACAGTTCTGTCCTGGACATTTCTGATCAGACCATCTACAATAACATAACATTCATGTTTTCAACAAAGTTCAACCTTAAAAACACAAATCTGCCTCAACGTACAGGTTACAGTTAGTTAGCCTGTACAGGTTACAGTTAGCTAGTTACAGTTAGCTAGCTACAGCTAGCTAGCTACAGTTAGTTATAAATTACTATTTATTTACATGGAGTCTGGTGGGTTTAGCAATGTGAGCCTTAGCAGACTGTATATAAATAAAATACCCCAGTTTTGCTATTTTTTTTTTTTAAATATATACAGTTTTGTTTTAATGGTGAAGTGTTAAGTGTCTTAACCCTTCAAGATATATAACCTTTTATAACCTATTTAAGGTCTTTCTGTTTTCCAGGGAGAGCAATGACGAAGCTAGCGCTAAACCAACCAGACTCCATTTAAAAAAACGTCCTTTTAGCGTGTATAGAGCCAACATATTTGTGTGTGTGTGTGAGAGAAAATGTATGTGCGTGTGTGTGTGTGACAGCGAAGTCTCTGATTGGTGGAGACTGTTGCCATGCTAATATCTAGCAAGGGCAGACTAGAGGATGATCGTTTCTGTAACTTTACGAATTCATTTCATAAGATTTAAACACTAGCTAACTGAATAGCCAGATTTATTTCTTCTAAACGTTTTGTTTAGATATTGATAGTTACATTATAAATTGATAAAATAACTTTTATATAACAGATTGATTTTGATTTTTTTTAAAGAATATCTCACTAATTTAAAAATATACAACATAAATATATCAAACTACACTATATGTATTCTTAGCTAAGGACTACATCAGTGAAAACAGTTAGCTAGTTACAGCTAACTAGCTTCAGTTAGCTAGCTAGCCTGAAGAGGTCATGACAGTGCAGTTTCTTACCTTAGACACAGGGTCAAAGAGACAGTTGGACGTCGATGTATAGCATTTAGGTCAAAGCCAAAACCCAGAGGGCCAATCAAAGTTCTCCAGACTCTGATAGGTTAATATTGACCTCCTCCCTCCCCCCTGGGAAAGTCAATCTCCATTTTAAATCATAACATCTGGTTGCTATGGAGATGCAGCCACATTGGGAGGGAAAATCTTTTTTTTTTTTTTTTTTGAAAATTCAGAGGCCAACCACTTTGTGTGTGTCTCTATGTGTGTGTGTGTGTGTGTGTGTCTCTCTCTCTCTGTATGTGTGTGTGTGTCTCTCTCTCTTTCTCTGTGTGTGTGTCTCTGTGTGTGTGTGTGTGTGTGTGTGTGTGTGTCTTTGTGTGTGTGTGTGTCTGTGTGTGTGTGTGTGTGTGTCTCTGTGTGTGTGTGTGTGTCTTTGTGTGTGTCTGTGTCTCTGTGTGTGTCTGTGTCTCTGTGTGTGTGTGTGTCTCTGTGTGTGTGTGTGTCTTTGTGTGTGTGTGTGTGTCTGTGTGTGTGTCTCTCTTTCTCTGTGTGTGTGTGTGTCTCTCTCTGTGTGTGTGTCTTTGTGTGTGTGTGTGTGTGTGTGTGTGTGTGTCTGTGTGTGTCCAGCGGTATGGTTTTTTCATAGTTTGTATCAACAGTTGGTAGATCACAGCCAACAATTTAAGTCTGATAGACTCCATAGTTACATGTCTGCAATCGGCACAAGATTTCCTACATTTCGACCAAAAATGAAGTCTGAAGACTAAAAACTAGAGGAGAGAGACCAATCGTGCTGCAGCCCCCCCCCTCTATCTCTCACCATCCACCACATACACACACATTGGAAACGTCAGTTAGGAGTCAGTTGGTCAACACGGTCTCTTGGTTTGTGTGTGTGTGTTTCTGTATGTGTGTGTGTGTGAGTGTGTATGTGTGTGTGTGAGTGTGTTTGTGTGTGTGTGTCTCTGTGTGTTTATGTGTGTGTGTGGTGTGTATGTGTGTGTGTGGTGTGTATGTGTGTGGTGTGTGTGTGTGTGTGTTGTGTCTCTCTCTGTATTTGTGTGTGTGTGTGTGTGTGTGTCTGTCTCTGTCGTGCTGCAGCCCCTCCCTCTGTCCTCTCAGTAACAGAACCTGTTGCTATGGTGATTTCATCAGAGAAGGGGCCATATACTTTGTTTTTATGTTACCTGTCAGCAGTTGGTGAGCCTAGCGCAAAAAGTTTTGGTCCGATAGACTCCATAGTTACATGTCTGCGACCGGCACAAGATTATCTACATTTTGACCAACTATGATGTCTATAGAGGTAAAACTGGAGGAGAGAGAGCAATTTGTTCGGGAAGAAATCACTGAATCGGACTCCAGCTGCATGGTTTTTTCATAGCTTCTGTCGACAGTTGGTAGATCACAGCCAACAATTTAAGTCCGATACACTCTATAGTTACATGTCTGCGACTGGAACAAGATTTACTACATTTTCACCAATAATGAAATCTGAAGACTGAAAACTGGAGGAGAGAGAGCAATTTGTTTGAGAAACTTCCAGAGATCCGTACTCCAGCCCCCCACTCTGTCGTCCACTCTAACTCTGAACATTCCGCCACATACACACACATTGGAAAATCTGAGACGGTCTGAAAACGGGACGATACGTAAACTAGGATTTGGGAGAAACCGGGCTTGATATCTGAACACCCATTCAGCCCAATAAACGCCAAAGTCTTGTCTTCGGTTTAAACTTTTAATCATGTTTCTACGTTAAAGTATGGCGATACAGCACGGTCCCAAAGAGGGGGCGTTTTGAGCGATGTTGAGCAATTTCCCGAACATTTCCCATTCAAGTCAATGAGAGATTTTTGCCGTATTTTTGCCGATTTCGGTAAAACCACGCGGCAAATCTCTTACGAAAATCTTAGCACACCATTCCCGATCATTACCCACATGTCGATGTAATGTGTTTGCGCGTGTTGGCAACGCTTTGGGACTAGTAGTGGGACGAAAATGTGGCGGAAGAAGAAGAAGAATAATAATAATAATAAGTATGGGCAATAATAGTCATTGTGCCGATTGCTGCTTATGCAGCACATCGGCACACTGAATAATAATAAGTATGGGCAATAATAGTCATTGTGCCGATTGCTGCTATTGCAGCACATCGGCACACTGAATAATAATAATAATAATAGTGTATCATTTATTAGTCCCACAAGGGGAAATTACAATATGATGATACAGTTCAGAGGATATATATATATATATATATATTGTATATATGAAAAATTTAATTGTATTTTAACTATTATACCTTGTTATTAGCGCAGCTACGCATGGCTTACAAAAAAAAAAAGGGAAGGCTTGTATTTCTGATCGGGGTGTGTGTGTTTGTGTGCGTGTGGTGTCTTTTTATTGCTATCATACCTGTTTTAACCTGTATTAATGTTTTATTTTATTTATTTATTTATTTTATTTATTTGCCGAAAAGGAGACGAAAAAGAGACAAAATGGTAACGAAAAGGCAGTGAAAAGGAGACGAAAAAGAGGAGAAAAGGAGACGAAAATGAGGAGAAAAGGTGATGAAAAAGAGACGAAAAAGAGACAAAATGGTGACGAAAAGGAGACGAAAAGGCAGTTAAAAGGAGACAAAAAAGAGGAGAAAAGGAGACGAAAAAAGGGAGAAAAGGTGATGAAAAAGAGACGAAAAAAAGACAAAATGGTGACGAAAAGGCAGTTAAAAGGAGATGAAAAAGAGGATAAAAGGAGACGAAAATGAGGAGAAAAGGTGATGAAAAAGAGACGAAAAAGAGACAAAATGGTGACGAAAAGGAGACGAAAAGGCAGTTAAAAGGAGACAAAAAAGAGGAGAAAAGGAGACGAAAAAAGGGAGAAAAGGTGATGAAAAAGAGACGAAAAAAAGACAAAATGGTGACGAAAAGGAGACGAAAAGGCAGTTAAAAGGAGACAAAAAGAGGAGAAAAGGAGATGAAAAAGAGGAGAAAAGGTGATGAAAAAGAGACAAAAAAGACAAAATGGTGACGAAAAGGAGACGAAAAGGCAGTTAAAAGGAGACGAAAAAGAGGAGAAAAGGAGACGTAAAAAGGGAGAAAAGGTGATGAAAAAGAGACGAAAAAAAGACAAAATGGTGACGAAAAGGAGACGAAAAGGCAGTTAAAAGGAGACGAAAAGAGGAGAAAAGGAGATGAAAAAAGGGAGAAAAGGTGATGAAAAAGAGACGAAAAAAAGACAAAATGGTGACGAAAAGGCAGTTAAAAGGAGACGAAAAAGAGGAGAAAAGGAGACGAAAAAGAGGAGAAAAGGAGATGAAAAAAGGGAGAAAAGGTGATGAAAAAGAGACGAAAAAAAGACAAAATGGTGACGAAAAGGCAGTTAAAAGGAGACGAAAAAGAGGAGAAAAGGAGACGAAAAAGAGGAGAAAAGGAGACGAAAATGAGGAGAAAAGGTGATGAAAAAGAGACGAAAAAGAGACAAAATGGTGACGAAAAGGAGACGAAAAGGCAGTTAAAAGGAGACAAAAAAGAGGAGAAAAGGAGACGAAAAAAGGGAGAAAAGGTGATGAAAAAGAGACGAAAAAAAGACAAAATGGTGACGAAAAGGCAGTTAAAAGGAGATGAAAAAGAGGATAAAAGGAGACGAAAATGAGGAGAAAAGGTGATGAAAAAGAGACGAAAAAGAGACAAAATGGTGACGAAAAGGAGACGAAAAGGCAGTTAAAAGGAGACAAAAAAGAGGAGAAAAGGAGACGAAAAAAGGGAGAAAAGGTGATGAAAAAGAGACGAAAAAAAGACAAAATGGTGACGAAAAGGCAGTTAAAAGGAGACGAAAAAGAGGATAAAAGGAGACGAAAATGAGGAGAAAAGGTGATGAAAAAGAGACGAAAAAGAGACAAAATGGTGACAAAAAGGCAGTTAAAGGGAGACGAAAAAGAGGAGAAAAGGAGACGAAAAAGAGGAGAAAAGGTGATGAAAAGAGACGAAAAAGAGACAAAATGGTGACGAAAAGGAGACGAAAAGGCAGTTAAAAGGAGACAAAAAGAGGAGAAAAGGAGATGAAAAAGAGGAGAAAAGGTGATGAAAAAGAGACAAAAAAGACAAAATGGTGACGAAAAGGAGACGAAAAGGCAGTTAAAAGGAGACAAAAAAGAGGAGAAAAGGAGACGTAAAAAAGACAAAATGGTGACGAAAAGGAGACGAAAAGGCAGTTAAAAGGAGACGAAAAAGAGGAGAAAAGGAGATGAAAAAAGGGAGAAAAGGTGATGAAAAAGAGACGAAAAAAAGACAAAATGGTGACGAAAAGGCAGTTAAAAGGAGACGAAAAGAGGAGAAAAGGAGACAAAAAAGAGGAGAAAAGGTGATGAAAAAGAGACGAAAAAGAGACAAAATGGTGACGAAAAGGAGACGAAAAGGCAGTTAAAAGGAGACAAAAAGAGGAGAAAAGGAGACGAAAAAAGGGAGAAAAGGTGATGAAAAAGAGACGAAAAAAAGACAAAATGGTGACGAAAAGGCAGTTAAAAGGAGATGAAAAAGAGGATAAAAGGAGACGAAAATGAGGAGAAAAGGTGATGAAAAAGAGACGAAAAAGAGACAAAATGGTGACGAAAAGGAGACGAAAAGGCAGTTAAAAGGAGACAAAAAAGAGGAGAAAAGGAGACGAAAAAAGGGAGAAAAGGTGATGAAAAAGAGACGAAAAAAAGACAAAATGGTGACGAAAAGGCAGTTAAAAGGAGACGAAAAGAGGATAAAAGGAGACGAAAATGAGGAGAAAAGGTGATGAAAAAGAGACGAAAAAGAGACAAAATGGTGACAAAAAGGCAGTTAAAGGGAGACGAAAAAGAGGAGAAAAGGAGACGAAAAGAGGAGAAAAGGTGATGAAAAGAGACGAAAAAGAGACAAAATGGTGACGAAAAGGAGACGAAAAGGCAGTTAAAAGGAGACAAAAAGAGGAGAAAAGGAGATGAAAAAGAGGAGAAAAGGTGATGAAAAGAGGAGAAAAGGTGATGAAAAGAGACAAAAAAGACAAAATGGTGACAAAAAGGAGACGAAAAGGCAGTTAAAAGGAGACAAAAAAGAGGAGAAAAGGAGACGTAAAAAAGACAAAATGGTGACGAAAAGGAGACGAAAAGGCAGTTAAAAGGAGACGAAAAGAGGAGAAAAGGAGATGAAAAAAGGGAGAAAAGGTGATGAAAAAGAGACGAAAAAAAGACAAAATGGTGACGAAAAGGCAGTTAAAAGGAGACGAAAAAGAGGAGAAAAGGAGACAAAAAAGAGGAGAAAAGGTGATGAAAAAGAGACGAAAAAGAGACAAAATGGTGACGAAAAGGAGACGAAAAGGCAGTTAAAAGGAGACAAAAAGAGGAGAAAAGGAGATGAAAAAGAGGAGAAAAGGTGATGAAAAAGAGGAGAAAAGGTGATGAAAAGAGACAAAAAAGACAAAATGGTGACAAAAAGGAGACGAAAAGGCAGTTAAAAGGAGACAAAAAAGAGGAGAAAAGGAGACGTAAAAAAGACAAAATGGTGACGAAAAGGAGACGAAAAGGCAGTTAAAAGGAGACGAAAAAGAGGAGAAAAGGAGATGAAAAAAGGGAGAAAAGGTGATGAAAAAGAGACGAAAAAAAGACAAAATGGTGACGAAAAGGCAGTTAAAAGGAGACGAAAAAGAGGAGAAAAGGAGACAAAAAAGAGGAGAAAAGGTGATGAAAAAGAGACGAAAAAGAGACAAAATGGTGACGAAAAGGAGACGAAAAGGCAGTTAAAAGGAGACAAAAAGAGGAGAAAAGGAGATGAAAAAGAGGAGAAAAGGTGATGAAAAAGAGACAAAAAAGACAAAATGGTGACGAAAAGGAGACGAAAAGGCAGTTAAAAGGAGACAAAAAAGAGGAGAAAAGGAGACGAAAAAGGGAGAAAAGGTGATGAAAAAGAGACGAAAAAAAGACAAAATGGTGACGAAAAGGCAGTTAAAAGGAGACGAAAAAGAGGATAAAAGGAGACGAAAATGAGGAGAAAAGGGGATGAAAAAGAGACGAAAAAGAGACAAAATGGTGACAAAAAGGCAGTTAAAGGGAGACGAAAAGAGGAGAAAAGGAGACGAAAAAGAGGAGAAAAGGTGATGAAAAGAGACGAAAAAGAGACAAAATGGTGACGAAAAGGAGACGAAAAGGCAGTTAAAAGGAGACAAAAAGAGGAGAAAAGGAGATGAAAAAGAGGAGAAAAGGTGATGAAAAAGAGACAAAAAAGACAAAATGGTGACGAAAAGGAGACGAAAAGGCAGTTAAAAGGAGACAAAAAGAGGAGAAAAGGAGACGTAAAAAAGACAAAATGGTGACGAAAAGGAGACGAAAAGGCAGTTAAAAGGAGACGAAAAAGAGGAGAAAAGGAGATGAAAAAAGGGAGAAAAGGTGATGAAAAAGAGACGAAAAAAAGACAAAATGGTGACGAAAAGGCAGTTAAAAGGAGACGAAAAGAAGAGAAAAGGAGACAAAAAAGAGGAGAAAAGGTGATGAAAAAGAGACGAAAAAGAGACAAAATGGTGACGAAAAGGAGACGAAAAGGCAGTTAAAAGGAGACAAAAAGAGGAGAAAAGGAGATGAAAAAGAGGAGAAAAGGTGATGAAAAAGAGACAAAAAAGACAAAATGGTGACGAAAAGGAGACGAAAAGGCAGTTAAAAGGAGACGAAAAAGAGGAGAAAAGGAGACGTAAAAAGGGAGAAAAGGTGATGAAAAAGAGACGAAAAAAAGACAAAATGGTGACGAAAAGGAGACGAAAAGGCAGTTAAAAGGAGACGAAAAAGAGGAGAAAAGGAGACGTAAAAAGGGAGAAAAGGTGATGAAAAAGAGACGAAAAAAAGACAAAATGGTGACGAAAAGGAGACGAAAAGGCAGTTAAAAGGAGACGAAAAAGAGGAGAAAAGGAGATGAAAAAAGGGAGAAAAGGTGATGAAAAAGAGACGAAAAAAAGACAAAATGGTGACGAAAAGGCAGTTAAAAGGAGACGAAAAAGAGGAGAAAAGGAGACGAAAAAGAGGAGAAAAGGAGACGAAAATGAGGAGAAAAGGTGATGAAAAAGAGACGAAAAAGAGACAAAATGGTGACGAAAAGGAGACGAAAAGGCAGTTAAAAGGAGACAAAAAAGAGGAGAAAAGGAGACGAAAAAAGGGAGAAAAGGTGATGAAAAAGAGACGAAAAAAAGACAAAATGGTGACGAAAAGGCAGTTAAAAGGAGACGAAAAAGAGGATAAAAGGAGACGAAAATGAGGAGAAAAGGTGATGAAAAAGAGACGAAAAAGAGACAAAATGGTGACAAAAAGGCAGTTAAAGGGAGACGAAAAAGAGGAGAAAAGGAGACGAAAAAGAGGAGAAAAGGTGATGAAAAGAGACGAAAAAGAGACAAAATGGTGACGAAAAGGAGACGAAAAGGCAGTTAAAAGGAGACAAAAAGAGGAGAAAAGGAGATGAAAAAGAGGAGAAAAGGTGATGAAAAAGAGACAAAAAAGACAAAATGGTGACGAAAAGGAGACGAAAAGGCAGTTAAAAGGAGACAAAAAAGAGGAGAAAAGGAGACGTAAAAAAGACAAAATGGTGACGAAAAGGAGACGAAAAGGCAGTTAAAAGGAGACGAAAAAGAGGAGAAAAGGAGATGAAAAAAGGGAGAAAAGGTGATGAAAAAGAGACGAAAAAAAGACAAAATGGTGACGAAAAGGCAGTTAAAAGGAGACGAAAAAGAGGAGAAAAGGAGACAAAAAAGAGGAGAAAAGGTGATGAAAAAGAGACGAAAAAGAGACAAAATGGTGACGAAAAGGAGACGAAAAGGCAGTTAAAAGGAGACAAAAAGAGGAGAAAAGGAGATGAAAAAGAGGAGAAAAGGTGATGAAAAAGAGACAAAAAAGACAAAATGGTGACGAAAAGGAGACGAAAAGGCAGTTAAAAGGAGACGAAAAAGAGGAGAAAAGGAGACGTAAAAAGGGAGAAAAGGTGATGAAAAAGAGACGAAAAAAAGACAAAATGGTGACGAAAAGGAGACGAAAAGGCAGTTAAAAGGAGACGAAAAAGAGGAGAAAAGGAGATGAAAAAAGGGAGAAAAGGTGATGAAAAAGAGACGAAAAAAAGACAAAATGGTGACGAAAAGGCAGTTAAAAGGAGACGAAAAAGAGGAGAAAAGGAGACAAAAAAGAGGAGAAAAGGTGATGAAAAAGAGACGAAAAAGAGACAAAATGGTGACAAAAAGGCAGTTAAAGGGAGACGAAAAAGAGGAGAAAAGGAGACGAAAAAGAGGAGAAAAGGTGATGAAAAGAGACGAAAAAGAGACAAAATGGTGACGAAAAGGAGACGAAAAGGCAGTTAAAAGGAGACAAAAAAGAGGAGAAAAGGAGACGAAAAAAGGGAGAAAAGGTGATGAAAAAGAGACGAAAAAAAGACAAAATGGTGACGAAAAGGCAGTTAAAAGGAGACGAAAAAGAGGATAAAAGGAGACGAAAATGAGGAGAAAAGGTGATGAAAAAGAGACGAAAAAGAGACAAAATGGTGACAAAAAGGCAGTTAAAGGGAGACGAAAAGAGGAGAAAAGGAGACGAAAAAGAGGAGAAAAGGTGATGAAAAGAGACGAAAAAGAGACAAAATGGTGACGAAAAGGAGACGAAAAGGCAGTTAAAAGGAGACAAAAAGAGGAGAAAAGGAGATGAAAAAGAGGAGAAAAGGTGATGAAAAAGAGACAAAAAAGACAAAATGGTGACGAAAAGGAGACGAAAAGGCAGTTAAAAGGAGACAAAAAAGAGGAGAAAAGGAGACGTAAAAAAGACAAAATGGTGACGAAAAGGAGACGAAAAGGCAGTTAAAAGGAGACGAAAAAGAGGAGAAAAGGAGATGAAAAAAGGGAGAAAAGGTGATGAAAAAGAGACGAAAAAAAGACAAAATGGTGACGAAAAGGAGACGAAAAGGCAGTTAAAAGGAGACAAAAAGAGGAGAAAAGGAGATGAAAAAGAGGAGAAAAGGTGATGAAAAAGAGACAAAAAAGACAAAATGGTGACGAAAAGGAGACGAAAAGGCAGTTAAAAGGAGACGAAAAAGAGGAGAAAAGGAGACGTAAAAAGGGAGAAAAGGTGATGAAAAAGAGACGAAAAAAAGACAAAATGGTGACGAAAAGGAGACGAAAAGGCAGTTAAAAGGAGACGAAAAAGAGGAGAAAAGGAGATGAAAAAAGGGAGAAAAGGTGATGAAAAAGAGACGAAAAAAAGACAAAATGGTGACGAAAAGGCAGTTAAAAGGAGACGAAAAAGAGGAGAAAAGGAGACAAAAAAGAGGAGAAAAGGTGATGAAAAAGAGACGAAAAAGAGACAAAATGGTGACAAAAAGGCAGTTAAAGGGAGACGAAAAGAGGAGAAAAGGAGACGAAAAAGAGGAGAAAAGGTGATGAAAAGAGACGAAAAAGAGACAAAATGGTGACGAAAAGGAGACGAAAAGGCAGTTAAAAAGAGACGAAAAAGAGGAGAAAAGGAGACGAAAAGAGGAGAAAAGGTGATGAAAAAGAGACAAAAAAGAGACAAAATGGTGATGAAAAGGAGACGAAAAGGCAGTTAAAAGGGGACGAAAAGAGGAGAAAAGGAGACGAAAAGCATCAAAACATTGATTTAATGTGTGCTGTCCTTTATAAATAAAAAACACTAATATTCACCCTGGTTCTGGTGGCGGATGCAGTCCGACAGGATGGAGAGGAAGGCGGCCTGCTTGGCCTGCTGGGTGAAGCAGAAGTAGGAGTCCGTCCTGTAGGGCAGACGCAGGTAGACGGGGAACTGACCCGGCATCCCCGACAGGGGCGGGGCAAAGTCCTCCTTCACATCTGAGACAGAAGATCGTTTAATTTAATTTAATTTATTTAATTTGACTACCTTTATTAGTCCCACAAGGGGAAATTACAGTTCTACACTCTGTTGTTATTACACACAGGGCTGAATTACATCCATACATGCACTAATGGAGAGATGTCAGAGTGTGTGTGTGTGTGTGTGTGTGTGTGTGTGTGTGTGTGTGTGTGTGTGTGTGTGTGTGTGTGTGTGCGCGTGCGCGGGGGGGCTGCCCATGGAAAGGCGCCCCGAGCAGTTGGGAGTTCAGTGCCTTGCTCAAGAGCACCTTGGCAGCACCCACGAGGTGAACTGGCACCTCTCCAGCTACCAGTCCACCACCATACTTTGGTCCATATGGGGGACTTGAACCAGCGACCCTCCCAAGTTCCCAACCCAACCCCCTACGGACTGAGCCATTGCCCCTCCCCCCAGATGAGCCCACCCCCCAAGAGGACAGGGACGGACATCCAGATGCAAAGAGTAACATCCGATGGATTTATTACTATAACGTAATTATAATAATATAATAACTTTTTTATTTTAATAATAATAACAGTGTGTTTCCCTCACTGGTCTCATCAGGGAAGCACTGGTCCACCATGGCCATGTAGGCCTCCTCTGTGGTGAGAACGGCGCCCCCCGTAGGCAGCAGCTTCAGGCGGGGAGGACTTCCTTTAACGAACGCCTGATGGAGGAAACAGAAGAGAGATTTATAAAAACAAAAAACTGTACTCGTGTACGTCCTACGGGGAGGGGGGGAATGGGGGGGGGGGGTCTCACCTCCAGGCCATCGTGTAACTCCAGGCAGTGATTGGCTCTCACCACCACGTACCTCTCCTTCCACTTCCTGTTGTCGTCGAAGTAAAGGACGCCGTGCTCATACAGCACCTCACCCCCCTCGGGAGCCTCCTGGCACACACACACACACACACGTCAGAGCTGGAGAACGTCCCAGCTGGAGAACGTCCCAGCTGGAGAACGTCCCAGCTGGAGAACGTCCAAGCCGGAGAACGTCCCAGCCGGAGAACGTCCCAGCTGGACAACGTCCCAGCTGGACAACGCCCCAGCTGGAGAACGTCACAGCTGGAGAACGTCCCGGCTGGAGAACGTCACAGCTGGAGAACGTCCCGGCTGGAGAACACCCCAGCTGGAGAACGTCACAGCTGGAGAACGTCCCGGCTGGAGAACGTCACAGCTGGAGAACGTCCCGGCTGGAGAACGTCCCAACTGGAGAACGTCACAGCTGGACAACGTCCCAGCTGGAGAACGTCCCGGCTGGGTAACGTCCCAGCTGGACAACGTCCCAGCTGGAGAACATCACAAGGAATGTATGTTGATGGTTAACAAACACTTCAATTTGTTTTTCAAATCCTATAAAACTGAATAAGATGCCCTATTTTGTGGAATTAAAAAGAACATTGATATAGGACATGAGGACAACATGAGGACAACATGGGGACAACATGAGGACAACATGGGGGTCGGAGCAGACATTGGGACACGTACCCTCTGTTTCAGCAGCTGCGTGATCTTCTCTTTGTGCGGCTCCAGATCATCTTCCACCTGAGAGAAGCGAGCCAACGAGAACTGCTTCCTGTAGTAGGGACTGAAGTCCTGCAGCACGGCCTCGGCCTGGCCTGCACCACCACACGCAGAAGAAGAAGAAGAAGAAGAAGAAGAAATAACCTGTTACGGGGACGCTAGACCAACAAATCACACACCAGGCTAGAAGGGATGCTGCTAGGTTACGTTACAGCCTTTCACTCTCAATCACATCATAGCCACGCCCTAAAACACCCCCGGCTTTATCGCCGATTTTAAAATCAACGAGACCATAATTTTAAAAAATGAACATCATTCTGAGTTGCAGAAGACTTCAAACTAGCGATCGAGACCATGAAGTCATTATGAAGATGTAGACTGAGGTAATAAATCAACTGAGAAGTGGGTCACTTTCTTATAGACTTCTATAGAAACCGACCTGCTTTGGCAACCCCATGTGTCGCCCCCTGCAGGAGATCAGATATAATGCAGCTTTAAGGAGTCCCCCCCTGCAGGAGATCAGATATAATGCAGCTTTAAGGAGTCCGCCCCCCCCCCCCGGCAGGAGATCAGATATAATGCAGCTTTAGAGACGGGTATGGCTGCAGCCTGGAGCGTCCCATGTCATCCGTCCCGTCTCATGCGGTCCCGTCTCATACGGAGGTGTGTCCAACGGCAAATTCAGAGGGTCAAAAACACGAAATTGTGAATAATTTTCCAGACGGGTAAATTCTTGACCACATTTGTTGCAATCAATTGAAAAACGTTAATAACTGTTTTTTGCCAACAATTTTGCCATACATAGGCCTATACTTTGCTGATTTCTGAATGTTATGGTTGTGTTGTTCCATATTAACGTAGCTACATCTGATGAAACCTGCATTAGCGACGCATTTCTGCCAACTAACAGCAAGATCTCCTGAGGAGGGACAACAAGGATCTGATTCTGCACACAACAAGAATACAAAACATGTTACACTCTTACCAAGACTCTTTTTAATTTTATATTCTATATTGTTTTCACACTTCACTGGGACATTGCTGCAAATACAACTGCTTATCAACATGGAGAGAGCATTGGACTGTATAGCTTTACAGGCGCTGCCTCGACTGTCGGGTCTCTGGGACCCGGGGCACAATGCTGTCGGGTCTCTGGGACCCGGGACAGAATGCTGTCGGGTCTCTGAGACCCGGGGCAGAATGCGGTTGTATTTTTCTACTAGGCTTACCGCGGCCTCGGCTGTCGGGTCTCTGGGACCCGGGGCACAATGCTGTCGGGTCTCTGGGACCCGGGGCAGAACGCAGTTGTATTTTTCTACTACCGCGGCCTCGGCTGTCGGGTTTCTGAGACCCGGGGCAGAAGGCTATCGGGTCTCTGGGACCCGGGGCAGAATGCTGTCGGGTCTCTGGGACCTGGGGCAAAACGCGGTTGTATTTTTCTACTACCGCGGCCTCGGCTGTCGGGTCTCTGGGACCCGTCCTGCATTCTTATCTCTGCTGCCACGGCATTGGGCCAGAATGCGATTGTATTTTTCTTCCACTTCCGTGCCAGCGGTTCTATTGTATTTTGTGTTGTATTGTACCTATGAAAGGGGGAAACAAATTAAAACCAAATTCTTGACCTCTGTCGGGAGAGAAATTCCTTCTATAGCTGCAACTTGGATCCAAGTTGGACCCGCGAGCTTTTACTTTGAAAAGTAAGAGAGATTGTATTTTAATCCAGATGCGATCTTTTATATTGTAAAGTAGAAACTCGGGGATGGCAGAAGGATTTTTAAGTGTTTTTTCATCAGTATGATAGTCTGCATTTATCTTGTAGACATATTTTTTTAAAGTATTTTATTAATTTGTATGATTGCCGTTACTGTTCAGTCAAAAATATATATATATATATATATATATATATTAAAAGTATTTTATTAATTAGCATGATAGCTGACGCAGGCTTATTTTATTCCAGACAATAGTCTGCATTTATCTTGTCAACACAACCATAATATTCCGAAATCAGCAAACTATATGTATGGCAAAATTGTTACTTTAACAGTTTTTAACATTTTTCAATTGATTGCAACAAATGTGGTCACGAATTTACCCGTGACTCCATCTGGAAAATTATTCGCGATTTCGTATTTTTGACCCTCTGAATTTACCGTTGGACACACCTCCGCATGAGACGAGACCGCCTGAGACGGGACGGATGACATGGGACGCTCCAGGCCGCAGCCATATACTCTTGCAGCTTTAAGGAGTCTCCCCCTGCAGGAGATCAGATATAATGCAGCTTTAAGGAGTCTCCCCCCTGCTGGAGATCAGGTATAATGCAGCTTTAAGGAGTCCCCCCTGCTGGAGATCAGATATAATGCAGTTTTAAGGAGTCTCCCCCTGCAGGAGATCAGATATAATGCAGCTTTAAGGAGTCCCCCCCTGCAGGAGATCAGATATAATGCAGCTTTAAGGAGTCCCCCCTGCTGGAGATCAGATATAATGCAGCTTTAAGGAGTCCCACCTGCAGGAGATCAGGTATAATGCAGCTTTAAGGAGCCCCCCCTGCAGGAGATCAGTGATAATGCAGCTTTAAGGAGCCCCCCCTGCAGGAGATCAGATATAATGCAGCTTCATCCCAAACCGGATCACATTTGTCATTTATTATGACATTTTTGTCGCTTTTACAGTTTTATTTTCACTTATTCCCATATATCGTGATGATATTGTATCAGGAGCCGTCTTCTGTCCCCCCCCCCCCTCTGCTGTCCCCCGCCCCCCTCTCTGCTGTCCCCCACCCCTCAGTGCAAACAGACTTGAGGAGACGCCGAATGAAACAAGAGGTAATAAAACCAAACAGCTTCATACACCAGAGCTTTCTATTAAAGCCTGAGCTCATCGGTACATGAGCTCATTTTCCATCTGTCGTCCTCGGGCCTGGACACCCAACACCAGATGATGTCACACAGTACCACAGGACGGTCTACTGTAGCCCAGTCCCTGAGGCCGTTGGCGTCCCGCCGGATCGTGCGAGTGACTTCAGAATAAAAGCCTCCGAGGACGTTCTCATTACATCATCACGACCTCGGTCCGTCGTCCTCCGACTCGCTGCCAGCACCGTCGGTATTATTACCGAGAAGAAAAGGGGAAAAACCTCTCAGAGTTTCTAAGACCGGGCCAGATTCCTGACGCGGAGGGATTTAGTTTCTTAGGAAAAACAAGAGGAAAAGCTCAGAAAGCTGCATGAAGGTCCCTCTCATGTCTTCTCTCTGCTCTCACAGCTGCTGAACATCACCAGAGCACCGAAATAGAAGATTACATCAGCAGGTAAGCAGCTTTAAAGGCTCAATATCCACAAACTATCAGAGGTAATCTCACCCTCCTGCCAAGGCTGTAGTCAAGACCACCGTAGTTGAGTCCAAGACAAGACCGAGTCCAAAAAGGTTTGAGTCCAAGACAAGACAGAGTCCAAAGAGGTTTGAGTCCGAGTCAAGACCGAGTCCAAAGAGGTTTGAGTCCGAGTCAAGACCGAGTCCAAAGAGGTTTAAATCCAAGACAAGACCGAGTCCAAAAAGGTTCGAGTCAAAGACAAGACCGAGTCCAAAGAGGTTTGAGTCCGAGTAAGACCGAGTCCAAAAAGGTTCGAGTCCAAGAAAAGACCGAGTCCAAAAAGGTTTGAGTCCGAGTAAGACCGAGTCCAAAAAAGTTCGAGCCCAAGACAAGACCGAGTCCAAAAAGGTTTGAGTCCGAGTCAAGACCGAGTCCAAAAAGGTTTGCGTCCAAGACAAGACCGAGTCCAAAAAGGTTTAGTCCAAGACAAGACCGAGTCCAAAGAGGTTCGAGTCCAAGACAAGACAGAGTCCAAAAAGGTTTAGTCCAAGACAAGACCGAGTCCAAAGAGGTTCGACTCCAAGACAAGACAGAGTCCAAAGAGGTTCGAGTCCAAGACAAGACAGACTCCAAAAATGTTCGAGTCCGAGTTAAGACCGAGTCCAAAAAGGTTCGAGTCCGAGTCAAGACCGAGTCCAAAAAGGTTTGAGTCTGAGTCAAGACAGAGTCCAAAAAGGTTTGAGTCCAAGACAAGACAGAGTCCAAAAATGTTCGAGTCCGAGTTAAGACCGAGTCCAAAGAGGTTAGAGTCCAAGACAAGACCGAGTCCAGGACAGAATAAAGGTCTTATGCATGACGGTATCAAGACAATCATTTTGGGTTTCACTTCCCCTCCAATATTATTATCAACATAATAAAGACACCTGGACTCGGTCCAGACCAGAAGCCATATCTGGCAAGACCAGTGGCCGAGACCGAGATAAGTCCGAGTCCAAATACTAGCGAGTCCGAGACAAGTCCGAGACCATAGAAAAACGGTCCAAGACCGGACTGGAAGACAACTCGAGTCCGGTCTTGGTCTTGAGTACTACAGCCCTGCCTCGTGTTGTCTTCCATCGTCCTCCCAGGTCAAAACTGAAATCAACACTTTTTATGGCGTCTTTGTCTTTTTTTTTAAACATTTTAGGTGCTTTTTTCAATGTTTTGATGCTTTTTCCTTTTACATATAACGCTTATTTTCACTACCGTGTATGAATACCATCACCAACTTATTTATTTTTACACTTATTTTGGGAATTCATGGTCAATAAACTTGCTTTTTAGGACATTGTACGTAATTCTTCAGTTAAAAAAGCAGGAATTATGAATTATTTAGAGTAATATTAAAGGAAGAATAATCACAGAAGAGTTTATGTCAGGACCCAGGACTAGGTGCAGGGACGTCCAGCTGGGAGGAGGCCTCGGGGAAAGACCCAGGACTAGGTGGAGGGTCGTCCAGCTGGGAGGAGGCCTCAGGGAAGACCCAGGACTAGGTCCAGGGACGTCCAGCTGGGAGGAGGCCTCGGGGAAAGACCCAGGACTAGGTGGAGGGACGTCCAGCTGGGAGGAGGCCTCAAGGAAGACCCGGGACTAGGTGCAGGGACGTCCAGCTGGGAGGAGGCCTCGGGGAAGACCCAGGACTAGGTGGAGGGACGTCCAGCTGGGAGGAGGCCTCAGGGAAGACCCGGGACTAGGTGCAGGGACGTCCAGCTGGGAGGAGGCCTCGGGGAAGACCCGGGACTAGGTGCAGGGACGTCCAGCTGGGAGGAGGCCTCAGGGAAGACCCGGGACTAGGTGCAGGGACGTCCAGCTGGAAGGAGGCCTCGCGAAGACCCAGGACTAGGTGGAGGGACGTCCAGCTGGGAGGAGGCATCGGGGAAGACCCAAGACTAGATGGAGGGACGTCCAGCTGGGAGGAGGCCTCGGGGAAGACCCAGGACTAGGTGGAGGGATTATATCTCCAACCTGGCCTGGGAACGCCTCGGGATCCTCCAGTCGGAGCTGGTTGATGTGGTTCGGGGAAGGGAAGTTTGGGGTCCCCTGCTGGAGCTGCTGCCCCGGAGACCCGATACAGGATAAGCGGATGAAGGTGGATGGGTCAAATTTGACCTAAAGACAACATGAGGGTTAAATAAAGGTGTTTGTTTTGGGGGATCTATGGATTGATGGAAGGATAAAGTATGAATAAAGGTTATTTAAAGGCTTGTTGTTGACGTTACAGAGGTTGTTTCTCCAGTGTGAAGTTGAGGATCTCGGGGGAACTCCTTGTTTTTTCCTCAGTGCTTAACAATGCAGCGTGTAAAAGGTCTGCTCCGTGTCTCGTCCCCCCCCCCCCTCCCCGATCGGATAATCAGACTGGACATCCTGTGTTGTCCTTGGGTCGAACGTTTCTAAGGGTTTTATATCAGAAATATGGATTACTTTCAACCAAATTGCTTAAAAATAACATGGATGATTCCATCCAACGTCCTTTAAATTAATGATTACTTTCATTGAATTATGTGGGTGTTTTATTTAATCACACACACACACATCATGCAATAAGTAATACGATTGATGGCCAGCTGTTTACACACAGAGACACACGCACACAGAGACAGAGACACACACATACAGAGATACACGCACACAGAGACAGAGACAGAGACACACACAGAGACAGAGACACACACACCGTCTATTCCAACCTGCAGTAGTACGATTGATGGCCAGCCGTTTACACACAAACAGAGACACACACAAACAGAGACACACACACACACACACACAGAGACAGCGACACACACACACACACACACACACACACACAGAGACAGAGACACACACGGACACACACACACACAGAGACAGAGACACACAGAGACAGAGACACACAGAGACAGCGACACACACACACACAGAAACAGAGACACACACGGACACACACAGACAGACAGAGACGCACACACACACACACACACACACAGAGACAGAGACACACACACACACACAGAGACACACACACGGACACACACACTAAGTACTACGATTGATGGCCCGCCCTTTGCATCGACTCTCCCTGCAGCCTCCAGTCTAATTTGCTCTGTGGAGTGAGAACATGTGAGTCATTCAGAAACTCTCCCAGACGAGAGCTTTTATTTCTCTTCAGAGGGCTGAACACACAGCATCGTGGACTTCATCTGTCAGCCTCAGTCCCTCGGAGGGACACACACACACACACACACACACACACACACACACACACACAGTATATCGACTCATGCTGTGTAATCTGAGACGCTGCAGCACAAACTCCTCGTCTTCCTTCTCCTCTGGGTTGTTGTTTATGCAAAATCCCTCCAGCCGCTGTTGGTTTAATGGATCCCCGTTCAGGTTCAGTGTTTATGCAAAAACACAGAGAGGGAGGAACCAATCAGACGGCCGTATAGGTCTGCTGCTGGTTATGGCCTCTGCACATGGCACGGTTGCACATATGCAGATGTCCCGTCTGAACGGTGCAGGGTCTGAACGGTGCAGGGTCTGACCGGTGCAGGGTCTGTGCCGAATTCAACCATCTACGCCGTCATTATGTGTGTTTGGGGCTGCAGTTGTGTGTGTGTGTGTGTGTGTGTGTGTGTGCTCTGTCACTCCAGCTGCCATTACACAACCCCTCAGATATTCTGTGGGAGACTGAGACACTTTTCCTCCTTTTCTGCTCGTCACAAAGAGAGGAAGCTGCTGCTGCAAACACATCTGAAACATCTGGAACCAGCAATGAGTAGCAGGGAAAGTTCTGCCACATCAGATTTTATGTTTTTTATTCTTTTCTGTTTGGGCATATTAACCCTCATGTTGTCTTCATGTTCTCAAATTTTCTTTTTTCGTATCCGAAATAAAGGAAGTCGAAATACGAGTGAAAAATGTTGGAAAAAGCGGCAAAAATTGATGAAAAAAAAAAATACAAAAATACAAAAACTCCATAAAAAAAACTTTGTAATAAGCAACAAAAACGTTGAGATAAAGAGAACATGTTTTTCTCGGGCAATGGGAAGACAACACAAGCAATACAACATGTTAATCTATGACTTTTATAGAAGTCTTAATTTGATTCATTTATTTTTAACTTTGGAGCAGAGCCAGGATAGCCATCCCCCCGTCCCCGCTTCTAGTCTTTATGCTAAGCTAAGCTAACCACATCCTGACTCCAGCTGTGTACTGAATGTTTTTTTGGGGCGATTGTCCGAGGCGACATGTCATTTTTATTTTGCTAATTAATGTAACGGGTCCCCATGATGTCGTACAAAGCCACGTCCACTGATAGCTGACAGAAGGTGACCAGATTGTTGATTTTTGAATTCAGTATCTACCTACCTGCCTTAAGGTGACCTGTTCGAAGTCCCGGTTTTCACTGTGACTGACAGACCCGATACTGGAATGAAAGAAAGAAAACTCTGACCAAACGGAGCCGATTGAGCAGCGCTGCTCAGAGCTCAGAGATGTTTTAGAAAGCCGTATTTTACCATGCTAAAATCACTGATTATTTACATGGAGTCTGGTGGAGATATGCTGCTCTATACACGCTAAAATCACTGATTATTTACATGGAGTCTGGTGGAGATATGCTGCTCTATACACGCTAAAATCACTGATTATTTACATGGAGTCTGGTTGACAGAGAAATTCGTTTTTATCTCTGTAGTAGTGTCTTAGAATATTATACCTTGCATGCTTAAATTCATGTTCATATCATAATCACTGCTTTCATGCTTATCATATATTCATATCTTGCTTGACGTATATTCATACATGCTTTTATATTTTATAATCTTACATGCACATTTAACCAACTGTTTTCCTTAAAGCACCGCCATAAAGTCTACTCTGTTGTAAATCCTTTAGATAGTCTTAGTTTCGAGGTCAGGCACTCTGCCCTCCTTTTTCTGTGTAGATAGACTCAACAACTGTAAATCTTTGTGTGTGTGTGCTTCAATAAAAAGCCTATGCTTTTGTAACTAGGTGTCTGTTCCGCGGAAGCAACTCTGGCAGGCAGATTGCTGTCACGGATCTAGCCCTTTTGCAAAAGCTTTTCAACTACACATTTTGCCGTCTGCGTCTCGTTTTCTTTGCTTGACCATGTTTATTTAGTAAGATAAAGTGTCCTGAACCTGACATTTTCTGGTGCCGAAACCCGGGAGTCAACAGCTGAGGAGTCCAGGACCGCGCCCGATCAAGGCCAGAGGATCTGTTAACAGCCGTCCACCTCTTCGCGGGACGGGGCCCTAGATTGGTCCGGTGCCGCCCTGTATTCCCCGGTGACGACTCCCCATGGTCGAGCAACGGACAAACACGGTGAGTGTGGCAGTTCTGAGTTTCTCATGTGAAAAATGTGGTGCACGTTTTTGCTAGCTAGAATTTGTACTTTGAGAGTGACAAATTGAGGGTGTTGTTGATTACGACCCGCTGTCTGGAGACTTTATTGGGGCTATTGTTCTGTTCACCTGTATGCGCATGCAAAACGCTCAACGTAACGGCTGTGTGTCTTACGGTCTAGGACTTTATTGGGTGATTTTGTGCAAAACGCTTGACGTAACGGCTGTGTGTCTTACGGTCTAGGACTTTATTGAGTGATTTTGTTGTGGGTGCTGGGGGCAAGATAATACCGCTCAAAGCCTGGTTGTTTTTGATTAATGCTCGCCGTCTAGGGACATGGCTAAGCGTAAAACGGGAGCTATCAGTTGGTTCTGACTAGTTCCGGGACGTCCAGAGCGACACGTTTCCCCGTGCGGGGAGACCGGGTGTCTAGAATGCCCTCCTGATTGGGTTCGGGAGCTGGCAAGGGTGATCACCGGCTTTTTGTTTCCCGAGACACCGTGTGTGTGTTGTCACTGCGGTGGTATAGTCGGAAGCGCTGTGTACGTCTTTTCACAGCGAGGCAGTGTTGTTTGTTTGTGTATTGTTGCAGTGCACTGTTTGCTATTTTGTGTTTTGTGTTTTATGTTGTGTTTTACTGTTACGCTATGTGTGTTGACTCATAGTGGGTAGCGGATTAGTGTTTGTTTCCCGACACACCGTGTGTGTTTACACAGTGGGTGTCCGTCGGAAGCGCTGGGTGTTTTTCCCGTAGCGGGTTAGTGTATTGTTTGTAACAATTTGTTTGTTTGTTTGCTGGTTTGGTTGTGAGACAATAAGAGTGTTGCTGCACAGCGGTTTATTGTGATAACTTGTGGTTCTTTGTGAGACTTTGCTTAGGACAGGGACACAGGTTGGTGTAGAGCACAGCGGTTTATTGTGATTTGTGAAGTTTTATTGTCGCAGTGTTTTATTGTGGAAATTGTGTGATTTGAGAAATAGAGCAGGACAGATGGGTAAAAACCAAAGTACCGCTGTACCTAGCTAAAGATGTAAAATTCATGGAAAAAACCTTCCCAGGAAGTGTGGAATTTGTAAAATAATGGACAAAGAAATACGGCTTTGATTGTAAATTTAGAATGACGTCTGTCACTAGTTTATTAGAGTGATTAAGGAGAAAAAGAGAGAGGTGTGTGCTGCAGGAATGTGGAGGAAGCAGGCAGCCAAAAAGGGAGACAGAGACAGATAAGGGAAACTACAGAGACAATGTTTCCCTTGTTCTCTGTTTGCGCCTTTTTATTTGGAATATAACGAAAACCAAGCATAACTCAAATCTGAAAATGGGGGATTCACTCAAAATTGAACATTGGATTGGATTGATTGAAAAATTGGATGGGAACAGTCAGAACTGGAAACAACGGAGCCTGGGGCCCCTAAATAAAGGTGAGCAGAACCTGTTGTGAATCGAATCTGCATATTGGTGACATCTAAATTAAGGCAATGATGTTTTCATGGTCTGACTGATAAAAATTGAAGTGATCCAGTGGGGTTAATTATGCTATGTGTTGTTGAAGAGTAAAGAGTAGCCAAACAGTGGGTTTGGTGAGAAGTAGTGTGTATTTTGTCTGAGAGACAGACTACACACATGGAGGAGGTAATGTGTTAAAATTTCTGAACGCAGAACCTCTTAAAACATGAGTAGTGTTAAAATGTCTTAGCAAATTCATGTGTTAAAATTTCTGAACGCAGAACCTCTTGAAACATGAGTAGTGTTAAAATTTCTTGGCAAATTCTATGAGGAGTAATGCATGTATACATGATTACAATCACAATTATATGAGGGTGTCTGACGAATCACATACATTGATTACTGAGTTGGGACCAGATCCCTATAGATTACAGATGGACTTATTGGTAAAAGAAAAGAAAAAAAACAATGAGTCAGAGAGCTAGTGAACGAAATTAGGAAAAAGTAATGGAAGAATATAGAACAGTTGGTCGATATCAATTCCAAAATTGTTAGATTTAAGGAAAATAAGTAAAAAAGGGTACGTGCATGTACGTGTGTATGTGTATATATATATGGAGATATATGTATGCATATATATACATATTTGAAATTGCTCAAGAAGAATGAGCCAGAGTACATGGATTGCCACTGTTATGGGAAGACTAAGTTTATTTTTTTTTTATTTTTTTTTTTAATTTTTAATGGGAATTCGAATTTGTACTTTCAATTATTTTATTTCCAGTATGTTTTTTTTGTTAAGTCAAAAGCATTGAGGTGCTTAGTCATGGAGGGAGCATGAGCAAACATGGTCACAAATACAGACAAACAGCTGAACATTCAGAGTAAACCTGGGGTTGTATATGTGTAGATATGAATTTGTTTTTTGATTAAGGTACAATTACGTTAACAGCCGCTGGATTTGTAAAAAACATTGTTGAAATAGTTTAAAATGCCGGACTGCAGTGGGAACATGTGGAGAGGTCAGTGTCAGTCTGTGCTTATGATTCATATCTCGAGCTAGCTAGCCTTGGTCAACAAGATTTCAAGAGTTATAGGAGGCAGTTTGCTAGGCATGTAATATGATATTGACTGACACACAACAGGTCACAGCATGCATCATAATTTGGCATTGTTAACAGTAATTTCACTATTTCACTGTCAAATTTCTGAAAAAGACAACTATTGTGTTAGTGCCAAAATAAGACCAGATTGCTCCAGTTAAGTGCCACACGTTTCTCTAGCAAAAACATATGATATGAGATGGAAAGATTTGGGAGAAGTGGCACTCAAAGTTCAAAGAGCAGATGATTAAGGGCCAGTTGATGACCCAGGGTTGGCATACAGCCCCTCCAGTGAAACGTACAGATATCAACAGGGGTGGGAGGTGCTTACCACATCCAACCTATGCAAAACTGACCAATGGTTTACGTCCATATGTTTGAGTGAGAGAGATGTACAGGACCCAGCAGGGGTCCTTTTAATGTTTATGGACTGAAGGGCCGGCCTATGTAGGCCTGATAAGAGCTGCCCAGAAACAAAAACAAGGCCAGACTGGCAGCCCAGGGTGAGACAATGCCCACTCAAACCAGAGGCAGAGAGAGACATTGCACCTGTAATTAGAGAGTTAGTAGAAGCAGGACTAATCAGAGAATGTCCCGACTAGCCATGTGATACACCAATTTTCCCAGTAAAAAAGGCTGATAAGGTTCATTGGCGCTTGATTCGAGATATAAGACAGGTAACTGAGGCCTGTAATGGGAAAATCACATAGACAAGATTTTCTTTTAGTTAATTTTTCATATATTAAGTGGATCTACATTGAGGGTGCCTCTGAAACATGAGCTTCCTAAAGACAGATCCTTGAATAGGGCCTCCGGCGTCTAGAGACAGCTAGTATTGTTATGGCTTTGCAATTTATCACTGTGAGCAAAAAGGCAACAAAAAGCAGGCGCCTCGAGAGATATGCAACGGTCAGCTTGCCCAAACTGTAGGTTAATGCCTGAACCAATCTACAGACGAGATAAATTTCTAGCTTCTAAGATTGAATGACAGCTACAGTCATTTTTTGTTTTAGTTTTTTTTTTATATGTATGTGTTTTGATATTTTTTTGACGCACTAGGCGGGTGCTCAGGGACAGCTCTGGCTCCTAGAAGCCTGAAAAACAGAAAACAGAAGGACGAAGTGTGTTGTTTAAGATTTGAGTGTTTTCCAAACATGGTCTGGTTTCTGTTGGGGCAAACGGGAGATAAGGAGCAGTCATGTGTCATGCGCACAGAGCTGTGGGGTCACTCTGTGACTCTGTTCGTTGTGGAGTTAGAAGTTAGAAGTTGGAGAAGTGTAGCTTGTCATTTTGGTTTGTTTGTTTCAACGAGGTCTCTACTTCGCAACGAATTCCTGAGTTTGGCTTAACAGAAACAAGCAGTACAGTCCAGAGCCCCCACACTCAACATTAGACACACTAAAAACTCAGGAGCTACAAGACCTTATCTGACACGCCTAGGGCCTTGATCAACAAAATGAGATGGAACAATGTGGAAAGAGAAGCTTTTCCTCACCTAAATGAAGAGCTAATGTCATCCACAACATTTGAACAGACTGTGGATTTTAGGGAAAGATTTTTGGCCTCAGTAGAATAAAGTCAGAGAGAAGCACAGTGAAGGTCACAGACATACACTGAGATACCAGCCCAGGCGCGGCCCCGAGCCCCTCCCCTCTCTGCTCCTCTCCTTCTGTGGAACAGGAACGCGCACTCTCGGAGCTGAGGTGCCAGAGCATACAGAAAGTCAGAGAAAGACAGTTGAATTTGCAGACTTGCGAGTGAAGTTACTTCAGGCTATTCAATTACCACACAGATTAGCTACTTGCAAGTGTGCAGCGCATACTGAACGACAGGATCCAGTCAGTTTAGGTAATGCAAAAGCAGATGAGAAGGCTAAGAGAGCAGCTGTGAGATCAGAGCTCCTAGCGGTTCAAGAGGAACCACAGAATCCGATCCCCACAGAAGTACTGAAAAACATGCAAGATAACTCCCCCGTAACCGAGAAAGATGTATTTTATGGTAGCTGGGTGGGCCATGGCGAAGAGCCATGTCCCAACAGCGGGGACTGGTACAGAATAAGGTGTTTCACACCTTCAAGGGATTAAATTCTTACTTAAAAAATTAA
The DNA here is from genome assembly GCA_029931835.1 of Etheostoma nigrum. Taxonomy (NCBI): domain Eukaryota; kingdom Metazoa; phylum Chordata; class Actinopteri; order Perciformes; family Percidae; genus Etheostoma; species Etheostoma nigrum. The sequence goes on from CM057245.1 coordinate 30,769,175, forward strand.
TCCGCAGGGAAATGTAAGACCAAAGAGAGGGAAATGCCCACAAGGGTCACATCCGAGATCCTACACATGGATTTCATAGTGCTAAAGCAGATGCCATTACTGTAGCCAAAACACTCGCTAAAACGGTAATACCCCAGTATGGCATCCTAAGAATAATTTGGAGTGATAATGGCCCACATTTTGTAAATGAGACAGTAACACTAACATTGCTAGGACAACACCTAGGCATTGAACTGAAGAGACACTGTTCCTACCACCCCCAAAGTGCTGGATTGGTCGAGAGGACTAACGGCACAGTAAAAAACAGGCTAAAGAAAACTATGGATCAGACAGGAAGGCCATGGCCAGAGTGTCTTCCCCTAGTAGAGGTGTACATGAGAATTACACCAAACACGGCAGGACTGACACCTTTTGAAGTGGTTCATGGCAGGCCGTTTATTTTACCTTTGTGGGAAGGGGTCCCCTGGGCAGAAAAAAGGGATGATCCAGGAGCCCTTTTGTGGATGTGCAAAGTGTTTAGAGATAGGACTGTTCAAAGTGCATGTAATCTGCCTATCTCTCCCCCTCTGTCTCCCCAGGTGGGGAGACTCCAGCCAGATGACCAAGTGCTGACGAAAGTGATAAAAAGGAAGTGCTGGTCATCACCAAAGTGGGAGGGGCCGTACACCGTGCTCATCGCCACGCCCACAGCTGTAAAGATTGCTGAACGATCCACGTGGATTCACCAAAGTCACTGTAAAAAGATCATTCCATTCCCACACCCCGAATAGGCTGGAGGGCGGACGGTATCAAAACCTTTGCCTGCTGAAGAAAGAAGAAACCAACTGAGACTTATACTCCAGCTATGGGTGAACTAAAGGGATGGGTTTTGAACTGTCCTACTGGTCCTCTGCATGTCGCTGACAGCGGCTAAGGGACCACAATGAAAGGTTTCACATGGAAACCGTATGCTCATCGACGAAGCCATGAAAGACTATGATGTGGTTTATAATTCGTCCCTTGATTTGAACCTTTGGTATTGCTATGCTAAATATGTAACTAAATCTGAGAACCACAAAAACTGTTATGTATGCACACGTATGCCAATTTCCGCCCACAACCCGTATGTTGTCCCGAAACCCGTCGACGCCAGCACCATCTTCCTACACGCGCTACCCTCCGCCCTAACACCCACTCTGTTGAACGAGACACTGAATTGGCAAATAGCCCCGCCATTGACTGTATGCAAATTGGACTTCACCAAGTCTGTAGGTAATACGACTTGTGTGCCCTATTTCCAGGCCCCTGATGCATTGAGAACATATGGCCAGCTAGGAGTCAATTGGCTGTGTGGCTCCTACATGTTCCTAGATTTACCGGTGGGATGGGAGGGTCGTTGCGCTCTAGAACCGGCAGATCAGTCACACATGGTAACGCTCCGCCACCACCCACGTGCGAGACGTAGTGCTTTTGAACGCCATGACAGCGTAGGGGGATCGGATGTCCCCAAAGGTCACGAGCTGTGGTCAGATGGCCAGAAAGTTTTGCATGCACTTTGCCCGTGGGTAGGGGTGGGTAAAGTTGAGCTGAGAATGGAAACAATCAGTTACCGAGTAGGGCTGTTCATGAATTCAACCGTAACAGCCCTGTCAAAAATACGCGAAGAATTGACCGCTATAAGATTGATCGCCCTACAAAATAGGCTGGTGTTAGACCAGTTGACGGCATCACAAGGTGGTGTGTGTGCGTTTAGTGGTACTACGTGTTGCACTTTTATCCCAGATAATGACAAAGATGCAGGTGTCATTCAGAAAGCCATTCTTAATTTGACGGCTCTTAGAGATGCTGCTGAGGCAGATAATGTAGTTAGCGGAGATTTCCTCTCCTGGTTAACTTCAGGACCTTGGTATGGATTATTGCTTAGAATTGTTACTCTCCTTGTAGCAGTACTTGTAATATTTTTCATACACTGATACAACTGACCAACTATGCACATGTCCAGTTTCATCAGCTCTCTGCTAAATCTGATCAGTAATGATGAATGTGTCCCAAGCCCACACAATGATGTATTAAAGCACACATAAACTTTTGAACTCATTTTGGCCAACAGGGTGATCGCTCCCTAAGGGAGGGTCGAGAAGGAATTTTTCCTTTCTAACAGACGGAAAGGGTTTTTTGCCTTCTCCCTAATGAGAGTAAAAACTGTCCTATCCTGTGAGTACATGTAAAGACGTAATTATTGACAACCGCAACCCGGAGAGATAATTGCTGATGTTTGTTAAATGTACAACAGGAGGGAAATGACAGAGAAATTCGTTTTTATCTCTGTAGTAGTGTCTTAGAATATTATACCTTGCATGCTTAAATTCATGTTCATATCATAATCACTGCTTTCATGCTTATCATATATTCATATCTTGCTTGACGTATATTCATACATGCTTTTATATTTTATAATCTTATATGCACATTTAACCAACTGTTTTCCTTAAAGCACCGCCATAAAGTCTACTCTCTTGTAAATCCTTTAGATAGTCTTAGTTTCGAGGTCAGGCACTCTGCCCTCCTTTTTCTGTGTAGATAGACTCAACAACTGTAAATCTTTGTGTGTGTGTGCTTCAATAAAAAGCCTATGCTTTTGTAACTAGGTGTCTGTTCCGCGGAAGCAACTCTGGCAGGCAGATTGCTGTCACGGATCTAGCCCTTTTGCAAAAGCTTTTCAACTACACATTTTGCCGTCTGCGTCTCGTTTTCTTTGCTTGACCATGTTTATTTAGTAAGATAAAGTGTCCTGAACCTGACACTGGTGGAGATATGCTGCTCTATACACTCTAAAATCACTGATTATTTACATGGAGTCTGGTGGAGATATGCTGCTCTATACACGCTAAAAGTAGTGATTATTTACATGGAGTCTGGTGGAGATATGCTGCTCTATACACGCTAAAATCACTGATTATTTACATGGAGTCTGGTGGACTTTTATGTTTAAAAATGATCTTAATCTTTAACAGGAAGGTCAGACTCCTTAGAAATCCTTTCCATAATGTTATCAGACACTTAGAATATTAATCTGAGTCTGTCAGCAGCAAAACGAGCACTTTATGAACGTAAATACAAGCTGGACAGTTATCCCATTAACTTCCATTGTAGCTTGTTTCTCTGCTGCCGACTGCAGCGATCTCGTTTCATACTGCATCAATGTCAAAGGAAAATCTTTCCTCAATAGTTTATATTGTATCCGATACTCAGCTCTAGGTCTAGTGTCCCCGTTTTAAGTTTTACAAAAACTAAAAACATGACGTGTTTTGGAGGTATTTACGCTTCTGAGCTGAAAATGTCCCCGGATTTTGTCTGAGAAATCTGGTCCCCTTAACCTACCTGTCTACCTATCTACCTACCTACATACTGGTCTACATTTCTTCAGAGCTTTGAGCTCAGTTCAGATGGAGGTTTTTCAGACTTACAGCTGGATATTCAGGCAGAGGACGGGAGGCAGAAAGAGAAACCCGTCGGGAGACCTTGACCCTCTCACTCATCCTCCTGGTATGAAGGTATGTGAGCGTCAAACAGGCTCTGCAGCTCGTTAATGTCACAAACTGACAGACGAGTTTATTGTTGTTTCAGAGCGTGGAGAGGAGACGCCCGTCTGACGCATCTGTATCAGTGTGTGTGTGTGTGTGTGTGTGTGTGTGTGTGTGTGTGTGTGTGTGTGTGTGTGTAGCCGGGAGGCCAGCAGTGAAACCTGTCGACTCTGAGACTAATGTTTACCGAAGTGACCTTTTCCGAGTGCAGCTCTCTGTCTTTATCGACTGCTCCCCGTCAGATTTGTGTCTCCTGTGTGACCTCGGTGCAGAGCGAGCCGTGCATGAGTCTGGAGAAGACTCCCGGACCATCTGGTGTAGTCCTCGGGTCAAATTTGACCCGGTTCAACGTGTTTTGGATCAGAAATATGCATGTCGGGACGGCCTGTAGCTCACCCAGTGAGAGCACTTGCCCCATGATGGCTGAGCCCTGCAGCGGCCCGGGTTCGAGTCCTGCCTGAGTCCCTTTGCTGCATGTCGTCCCCCATCTCTCTCCCCCTTTCACGTCTGTCCACTGTCATATGTGTGATATATGGGTGTATATATGTGTGATGTATGTGTGTATATACAGTGGGTACGGAAAGTATTCAGACCCCTTTAAATTTTTCACTCTTTGTTTCATTGCAGGCATTTTCCAAAAATCAAAAAAGTTCATTTTATTTCTCAGTAATGTACACTCAGCACCCCATCTTGGACAGAAAAAAACAGAAATGTAGAAATTTTTGCAAATTTATTAAAAAACAAAAACTGAAATATCACATGGTCATAAGTATTCAGACCCTTTGTTCAGTATTTAGTAGAAGCACCCTTTTGATCTAATACAGCCATGAGTCGTTTTGGGAAAGATGCAACAAGTTTTTCACATCTGGATTTGGGTATCCTCTGCCATTCCTCCTTGCAGATCCTCTCCAGTTCTGTCAGGTTGGATGGTAAACGTTGGTGGACAGTCATTTTCAGGTCTCTCCAGAGATGCTCAATTGGGTTTAAGTCAGGGCTCTGGCTGGGCCATTCAAGAACAGCCACGGAGTTGTTGTGAAGCCACTCCTTCGTTATTTTAGCGGTGTGCTTAGGGTCATTGTCTTGTTGGAAGGTAAACCTTCGGCCCAGTCTGAGGTCCAGAGCACTCTGGAAAAGGTTTTCGTCCAGGATATCCCTGTACTTGGCCGCATTCATCTTTCCCTCGATTGCAACCAGTCGTCCTGTCCCTGCAGCTGAAAAACACCCCCACAGCATGATGCTGCCACCACCATGCTTCACTGTTGGGACTGTATTGGACAGGTGATGAGCAGTGCCTGGTTTTCTCCACACATACCGCTTAGAATTAAGGCCAAAAAGTTCTATCTTGGTCTCATCAGACCAGAGGATTTTATTTATCACCATCTTGGAGTCCTTCAGGTGTTTTTTAGCAAACTCCATGCGGGCTTTCATGTGTCTTGCACTGAGGAGAGGCTTCCTTCGGGCCACTCTGCCATAAAGCCCCGACTGGTGGATTGCTGCAGTGATGGTTGACTTACTACAACTTTCTCCCATCTCCCGACTGCATCTCTGGAGCTTAGCCACAGTGACCATTGGGTTCTTCTTTGCCTCTCTCACCAAGGCTCTTCTCCCCCGATAGCTCAGTTTGGCCGGACGGCCAGCTCTAGGAAGGGTTCTGGTCGTCCCAAACGTCTTCCATTTGAGGATTATGGAGGCCACTGTGCTCTTAGGAACCTTAAGTGCAGCAGAAATTTTTTTGTAACCTTGACCAGATCTGTGCCTTGCCACAATTCTGTCTCTGAGCTCCTCAGGCAGTTCCTTTGACCTCATGATTGTCATTTGCTCTGACATGCACTGTGAGCTGTAAGGTCTTATATAGACAGGTGTGTGGCTTTCCTAATCAAGTCCAATCAGTATAATCAAACACAGCTGGACTCCAATGAAGGTGTAGAACCATCTCAAGGATGATCAGAAGAAATAGACAGCACCTGAGTTACATATGAGGGTCACGGCAAAGGGTCTGAATACTTATGACCATGTGATATTTCAGTTTTTGTTTTTTAATAAATTTGCAAAAATTTCTACATTTCTGTTTTTTTCTGTCCAAGATGGGGTGCTGAGTGTACATTACTGAGAAATAAAATGAACTTTTTTGATTTTTGGAAAATGGCTGCAATGAAACAAAGAGTGAAAAATTTAAAGGGGTCTGAATACTTTCCGTACCCACTGTATATGTGTGTATATATATGTGTGTATACATGTGATATATGTGTGATATATGTGTGATATATGTGTGTATATGTGTGTATGTGTGTGTATATGTGTGTATACGTGTGTATACTGTATATGTGTGATATATGTGTGATATATGTGTGTATGTGTGTGTATATGTGTGTATATGTGTGTATATATGTGATATGTGTGTATATGTGTGATATATGTGTGTGATATGTGTGTATATGTGTTATGTGTGTATATGTGTGTTATATGTGATATGTGTGTATATGTGTGATATATGTGTGTATATGTGTGTGTATATGTGTGTATATGTGTGTATATGTGTTATGGTTGTCTTGCTACTGGATGCCCAAAATTTCCTTCGGGATGAATAAAGTATCTATCTATCTATCTATCTATCCATCCATCCATCCTTCTGTACGAGGGATCCTCTTGTTTGAAGCCTCCCAACCGAACGCCGTCTCATGAACTCCGTTAGATTTTATTGTGGAAAGAAATCCCCTTAGACTCCCTGAAGCCCGACATGTTGGAGCAATTAGTGAAATATTGCCTCCACAAGCTCATTACCACGCGCTGAAAGTAAGAACTGCAGATTTAATTTGAATCACGTTGCAGGTCCGCTTCTGTCTCTCCTCACATTACCGCGGAAACTAAAATCAGAGACGGAGCGTGTTTTTGCCAAAGAGAAGAAGAAGAAGAAGAAGAAGAAGAAGAAGAAGAAGACGGTTTTCCACAACAGCGGCCATGTTTTCCAGTCTGATGACTGAAGGAAAAATCCATCAAAACAAACACACACCGACGAGCTCTCCCTGCAGACCACTTCCACTTATTATTGTGACATTTAGGATTGTCATAAATGATTCATTTTTATTGTCGTTAATTCTTATTATTTTGTTGATAAATCACTGAATGCCAGACTAGTTGAACAAAAATCTATCAAATTGAGCTTTTGATGTCGACTGCCGAAACCAGGAACAGGATTGGAGATTCACTCAGTATCTTTTTTGCCAAATTACCACAAAAAATGGATTGGATTCCTTCCAACTCTCTTTATAAATACAACTGATCACTTTCATTCCTCTGATCTTAACTATTAGTCAAAATAATTCATAATTTCTGCTTTTTTAACTCTAATATTAGGTGTAATTCTATATAAATGAAGGTTATTGACCATGAATTCCAATAAGTACTGTAACACTAATGGTAGCAACGTGGTGTTAGTGAGAAAAAGTCTGAAAAAGGGACGAAAATGTCAAATATTTTGTCAGTTTTTGACCCGGGGGGGACAACACGAGGGTTAAAAGAAACTCAAACATTTCTAACTCGGCGCTCTTAACTTTGGCACCTGCAGAAACACCTGTCGGCTGTGCCCTGGGCGTCACGCTCACGCAACGAAAACAGCAGAAGCACCTTTTGTCCTCTCGGCACATCCACCCAGAGACACACCCAGAACAGGAGAGGAGACAGAGGACAAAAGGAGGGAAACAGGTCTCGGCACTCTCTCTCTCTCTCTCTCTCCCATCTCACTTTCCTTTCCCCCCGCGGGACTGGAAAGGCCGGAGAGACCGGATCTAAAACCCTAACAGCAGCAGAATGAAATCAGCTCCTGGGCTGATTATCTGTCAGATCATAGGCGGAGACATGGGCGGACTGGGACAACCATTCGTCCCTGGCAATTCTGTCCCTTAATAACCCAAATTGCAAAAACCAGCAGCATGAGGCACACTTACAGGCTTTCATAATGAAATAATACACACTTCATAAAGCCATCAAATCAAATACCATTAATGGAATTACTTGAATTGTTGGGTCTTTGAATATTAGAGTCTAGACCGACTCCATCTGGACAGTGTCTCGAGACATAGCGGACCAAACGCATGCTTTTATTTTGAAAAGTAGAAGCCCGGCGGCTCCAGACGGGACGCTCCAGCTGTGCAGTCTTGCATATTTTTTGTAAAACTTTTTTCTATTTTTCCGGCGGCCCAAATGGGTCCAAGAGTTCATCGTAGGCAATATAGAGAAAATCAAATATCATGATATTCAAATACCTCAATGTTGCTATAGCGACGATATTGCATGGTTGAGTATTGGTGCTTTAACAAAATGTTACTTAACCAATGAGATCTTTTGTAAATATTCTCCAGAAATGTAATGCAGCCTGTAAAACCAGGACCAGACACGTACCATATCACCATATCATGATATAAAAAGTCTTGTATTGCGATATTACGATATATCCAAAAATCTAAGACGATATCTAGTCTCATATCGCGGTATTACGATATATTGCCCAGCCCTAGTTCATTGGCCCGTTGGCCTATGGGCGTAGATGCAGGGGATACCCCCCCCCCCCCATTTAGAAGACCTTATCTCATAACACATGGAAGACAACCGCTCCCAAAAACAGGTCAAAACAACCGTTCATATGCAAAGAAAACTAAAACTGTGGAAGAAGAATGCAGGTCCTTCAAGATTCAGACACCCTAACACCGCCCTCCACAATTCTGGATTTCCAGGGTACCCCCCCCCCCCCCAGCCTCCACAATTCTGGATTTCCAGGGTACCCCCCCCCCAGCCTCCACAATTCTGGATTTCCAGAGTACCCACCACCACCCCTGCCTCCCACTATTCTGGAGTTTTCGTCAGGGGGGGTACTCCCACACTCGAACGCTCTTTCCGACAATTTAAAAAAAAAAACTGCATGCATACATGTCGCAGGACACCCCCCCCCCCATGTTAAAACAACAACAACAACAACAACAATCTACGCCCCTGTGTCTGTGGAAAGATACAAGAAAAAAACCAACTAGACGGACAGGTTGTAAGTGACACACGCACGCCTCTGGGAACGTGACCAGGTGAAATCAATCAGCTGTTTCCAGAGAGAGAGAGAGAGAGAGAGAGAGAGAGAGAGAGAGAGAGAGAGAGAGAGAGATGCATCATCGGTGATTTGAATGAGACTATCTATCTATCCATCTATCTATTTATTCACAGAAACCATGCAGGAAAGAAGAAGGAAATCCCAGATTTGCGCTGCTGTGACTGATTTACTGACGTCTACTCATCGCCAACGACGTGACATTTACGTCCCCAGAAACACGGAGCTACTGTGGAAGTTTCCTGCAGAAAGAGACGCAGAGTCGACCCCGGGTTTGTGTGCAGAGACGCGGGGAGAGCGCGGAGCGTCGCTCCCAGACCGGAGACGTGTGGGTGAGACGTGGTGTTGTTGTTGTTGTTGTTCTCTTACTTTTGATGGAGTTTGATTTGGTTTCATCCAGCAGGTTGGACGCGGAGATCCCCATGGTGCTGCTGCCGGGAGAGGATCCACAGGTGGAGGGTTCAGTCCTCAGGTACACACAGTCACATCGACCTACAGCGGAGGGAGGGAAGGAGGGAAGGAGGGAGGGAGGGAGGGAGGGAGGGAGGGACACGCCCTCCTCTTCTCATTCAGTGACGTGCAGCCAGAAACACCAGCTCACTTTTTTTACTCTGAAAATGATGGAAGACGAGAGCCAGGGGCGGGTCTAGACTCTAGAGGGGGTCCAGATCCCCCTCTCTACCAAGCTGTGTGGAGAGTCTGGCTGGATCCCATTTCTCCATCTTACCCCTTACCCCTTGAAACCAGTTGGTAGGGGCTAGGGGTGACCCCCCCCCCTATGAAATGAGACCCCCCCTTGGTGACATCATCATACAGTATTGATCACAAACTTCCAAGATGGCGTCTGCAAGTGTGTCTATATGACAATGTCATATGCATTCATATATTTATATATATTTTTATTTTATGTTCACTTTGGTGGTGCAGAAGCAGATGTTCTTATCTGTGTAGTACTTCTGTTCTCAGTACTTCTGTTTGCAGTACTTCTGTTTGCAGTACTTAGTATTACTTCTGTTTGCAGTACTTCTGTTTGCAGTACTTAGTATTACTGTTTTCAGTACTTGTGTTTGCAGTACTTCTGTTTGCAGTACTTAGTATTACTTCTGTTTGCAGTACTTCTGTTTGCAGTACTTAGTATTACTTCTGTTTGCAGTACTTCTGTTTGCAGTACTTAGTATTACTCGTGTTTGCAGTACTTGTGTTTGCAGTACTTGTGTTTGCAGTACTTGTCTTTGCAGTACTTCTGTTTGCAGTGCTTGTGTTTGCAGTACTTGTTTGCAGTACTTCTGTTTGCAGTACTTAGTATTACTTCTGTTTGCAGTACTTCTGTTTGCAGTACTTGTTTGCAGTGCTTGTGTTTGCAGTACTTCTGTTTGCAGTACTTGTTTGCAGTGCTTGTGTTTGCAGTACTTCTGTTTGCAGTACTTGTTTGCAGTGCTTGTGTTTGCAGTACTTCTGTTTGCAGTACTTGTTTGCAGTGCTTGTGTTTGCAGTACTTCTGTTTGCAGTACTTGTTTCAGTTATCACCGTTTTGAATGTCATTGATGTTCAGAAACACGTTTTGATTGATTGAATCCATCCGTGCATGCTTAAGTCTCAGACTTGAAGACTTCCAGGACACCACTGAGACACCACCAGGACACCACTGAGACACCACCAGGACACCACTAAGACACCACTGAGACACCACCAGGACACCACTGAGACACCACCAGGACACCACTGAGACACCACCAGGACACCACTGAGACACCACCAGCACACCACTGAGACACCACCAGGACACCACTGAGACACCACCAGGACACCACTGAGACACCACTGAGACACCACCAGGACACCACTGAGACACCACCAGGACACCACTGAGACACCACCAGGACACCACTGAGACACCACTGAGACACCACCAGGACACCACTGAGACACCACCAGGACACCACTGAGACACCACCAGGACACCACTGAGACACCACCAGGACACCACTGAGACACCACCAGGACACCACTGAGACACCACTGAGACACCACCAGGACACCACTGAGACACCACCAGGACACCACTGAGACACCACCAGGACACCACTGAGACACCACCAGGACACCACTGAGACATTCAGGCTTTGCAGACAGATTTTATGTTTTCAGAAGACAGGATCAACAAACAATAAACGAGCAAATAAAGAAATAAAACCTCGTTGTGGTCGGCTCGGTTGGTGGAGCGGGCGCACGTGTGCGGAGGTTCGACGCCGACCTGCGGCCCTTTTGCTTCGTGTCATACCCCCCCCCCCCCGTCCCCTCTCTATCCCCTTTCATGTCTTCATCTGTCCTGTGGAAATAAAAGCCTGAAATGCCCCAAAAATAATCTTAAAAAAAAAAAGAAATTAAAAACTTGTGGATTTTTTTTTTTAAAGAGAAATCTGAAATAAATAGAGAAACATCATCAATGCTGCAAGATCCTCTAACATCTCCTTTGGGATGAATAAAGTATCTATCTATCTATCTATCTATCTACCTATCTATCTATCTATCTATCAGTCCAACTATCTATCTATCTATCTATCTATCTATCTATCTATCTATCTATCTATCTATCTATCTATCTATCAGTCCAACTATCTATCTATCTATCTATCTATCACTTTATCCATCTATCTATCTATCTATCTATCTCTCTCTCTATCTATCTATCTATCAGTCCAACTATCTATCTATCTATCTATCTATCTATCTATCAGTCCAACTATCTATCTATCTATCTATCTATCTATCTATCTATCTATCTACCTATCTATCTATCTATCTATCAGTCCAACTATCTATCTATCTATCTATCTATCTATCTATCTATCTATCTATCTTCACTGTCAAAATAAGAGGTACAATACAGGTCCATTTTTGTTCCCTAAGGTACAAACTCAGCAAATGTTCCCTTAAAAGTACAGAAATGTATCTTGAAGGTACATTTATGCACCTTCCGTTGTACAGTGTGTACTTTCTGAGGTGTAAGGTACATATTTGTACCTTTAAGGTACATTATTGATCCTCAAAGGTTTAATATTGTCCCTTAGAAGGTACAAACAGGCAGGGCTGTAGTCAAGACCACCTTAGTCGAGTCCAAGACCAGGACTAGTCGAGTCCAAGACAAGTCCAAGACCAGGACTAGTCGAGTCCAAGTCAAGACCGAGTCCAAAGAGCTTTGAGACCGAGTCCAAAAAGGTTCGAGTCAGAGTCAAGACCGAGTCCAGGACAGAATAAAGGTCTTATGCATGACAGTATCAAGACAATCATTTTGGGTTTCCCTTTCCCTCCAATATTATTATCAACATAATAAAGACACCTGGACTCGGTCCAGACCAGAAGCCATATCTGGCAAGACCAGTGGCCGAGACCGAGACAAGTCCGAGTCCAAATACTAGCAAGTCCGAGACAAGTCCGAGTTCATAGAAAAACGGTCTTGAGTCCGGACTCGAATCCAAGACCGGACTCGAGTCCTACAGCCCTGCGAACAGCTAAGGTCCAAATGTGATCCTCTTATTCAAGGTACAATAATGTCCCTTTGAGGGTACCACCCCAGGGACAAGCTCTTGTTCCTTAAAGGTCCTGTTGGTACTTATTTTTTGACAGTGTATATCAGTTTTGGTTTGATTAACCCTTGTGTTGTCTTCCCATCAACCATGAAAAACCCTTTTTTCAACATTATTGCTTTTTCTGACATTTTTGTCACTTTTTTTAACGTTGTGGATGCTTTTTTGAGTTTTCTGATATTTTAATGTTGACATTTTCAGAGCTTATTTTGACGGCCCATTTGTTGTGACAAAAAATAAAAATATTATCTGAAAACGGGTCAAATTTGACCCGAGGACAACATGAGGGTTAACCCTTGTGTTGTCTTCACCTTCGGGACCCTGTTGTGTCCTCCGGGTCAGACTGACCCGGGACTTTTTGGGGGGTTTTAACCCCAGTGTTGTCGTCCCGTCAACCATGAAAATGATTGCTTTTTCTGAGATTTTTGCCACTTTTTTCAATGTTGTGGGTGCTTTTTTGTTTTGTTTTTTAACCTTTGTGTTGTTTTTCCCGTCAAAATTGAAAATCAACACTTTTGTTGACACTGTTTATCAATGTTTTTAACTTTTTCTTAAGTTTTGTCCCATTTTTCAACACTTTTGTCACTTTTTTTACGTTTTCAACACTACGTAACACTAACTTATTAACTTTAGTTTTACAGTTATTTTTGGAATTTATGGTCAATAAACCTCATTTATAGGAAATTATACCTAATGTTTGAGTTAAAAAAAGCAGAAATTAGGAATTATTGAGACTAAAATTAAAGGAATGGATGTTGATGATAATCACAGACTGGAATATGTCAACTTTTACTCAATACTATTTCAAAAACACTTCCATTTGTTTTACAATGCTATAAAATTGAATAAGACGCCCCAAAATTAATGAAAGTAGAGATTTGTACTTGGCAAAGAGCGTTGGGTGGAATCTATCATGTTATTTTGGGGAATTAAAAAGAACATTGATATAGGACAACATGAGGACAACATGAGGACAACATGGGGACAACATGGGGACAACATGAGGACAACATGGGGACAACATGAGGACAACATGAGGGCAACATGAGGACAACCTGAGGACAACATGGGGACAACATGAGGACAACCTGAGGACAACATGAGGACAACATGAGGGCAACATGAGGACAACATGAGGACAACCTGAGGACAACATGAGGACAACATGAGGGCAACATGAAGACAACATGAGGACAACATGGGGACAACATGAGGACAACATGGGGACAACATGAGGACAACATGAGGGCAACATGAGGACAACATGGAGACAACATGAGGACAACATGAGGACAACATGAAGACAACATGAGGGTTAGCCCTTGTGTTGTCTTCACTTTCAGGACCCTGTTGGACTTTTTGGGGTTTTAGCCCTTGTGGTGTTGCCCGTCGGCCGTGCAGCTTGTTGTTGTTTTTTTCAAAACGGAAACTTTTTCTTTTTGGAAACATTTTGGTCGTCTTCTTCAAAACCTTCTTCTGTTTCTTTTCCTCCTGATGTTGTCAATTAATTTTTTTCTGCGCCTTTTGTCATTTTTATGGTCCCCCCCCCTCCACACACACACACACACACACACACACACATTTTTAAATCTCTTTTGGACATTTTAGTCACTTTTTTCAATGGTCTTTCATAAAAAAAAAAAGTTTTTTAAATGCTATAAAATTAAACAAAACATCCAAATTTAAAGAAAGCAGCGGGCTGATCATTTATTTTACTCGTGAAGAGCGTTGTGTGGAACAACACTCGTTATTTTTCTTAAAATTTGGTTGAAAGACACTTTTCTGATACAGATTTTATTTTCTTCAAAACCGTTTTCAGTCCATATTTTTTATTTTTTGGTCACAAAAAATGGGCCGTGGAAATAAGTGCTGAAAATGTCAACATTAAAAATATCCAAAAACTCAAAAAAGCACCCACAACGTTACAAAAAGTGGCAAAAATGTCATAAAAAGCAATAATGTTGAAAAAAGTGAGCAAAACGTTTTTTTTTTCCATGGTTGACAGGAAGACAACAGGGTTAAAAAGTCTAAAGAAAATTCAAAATGTACCCCTCCTGTTGTCCTCCTGTTGTCCTCCTGTTGTCCTCCTGTTGTCCTCGGGTCAAATCTGACCCTTTAAAAAATGTCTATATCTGAAATATGAGTTTCTTTTTAACCAAATTACCACAAAAAATGGATTGTATTCCTTACAACTGATCACTTTCATTCCTCTGATCTTAACTATTAGTCAAAATAATTCATAATTTCTGCTTTTTTTTGGGTGTTTTTTCTGAAAAAACACCAAAAACATAAAAAAGCACTCACAACATTGAAAAAAGTGACAAAAATGTGGGAAAAGTGATGATTTTGAACACTTTTTTTTTTAATGGTTGATGGGAAGACAACACGAGTGTTAAAGAGTCCCTACGTTGTTCTAGTAAAAGCTTTGATTCAGACATCAGTGCAGTCCCAACTTTATTCAGGAGAAGAGAAACCAGACGAGCGGATCGGTGTCGTGTGATCTGATGTTTGCATCCTGGTATTTCTCTCACTGGGCGTCCTCGGCGCTGCTCTGCACGGCGTTGGCGTTGGCGCTGGCGTACGTGGGGACGCTGTACTTGGTGAGGACGGACTTAAACTGCTCCAGCGTGGCGTCGGTTCGAACGCCCGTCGGGTCGAAGTGAGTCCGACTCACCCTGAAGCCGGCCTCCGTCAGGTACTGGAGAAACTTGTTCAACCTTTGAAGAAGAATACAATGCAAGGTTATGAGTCTGGATTCAGATGTTAAAGCTTCCGTCTGGTGTTGCTTTATGTTGGGAATCAAACCAACGTCTCTCAACACTAATCTGGCTGCTTCCCAGGTCTCTTATTTGATATTTGATTTTTGTTAAAGGACCACTCTGACTTATTGGGACTTTAGCTTATTCACAGTATCAGTGGGCCGATATTATCGCCCGATATTAGGCATCTCCCGATCTATCGGTATCGGCATTTATAATGGCCGATTTAAAAAATACTTAATATTCATTCATCAGAATCCTTTATAATGACAAGTAAATAATTCTGATAAATGAATATTAATTTTTTAAAATAAAAAACGGATGGTCAACCATGTTATGAGCGTTGGCGTTGCATAGTCTCTCCACCAGAGGACGCTCTACAACGTCCTTGTTAGTGATGGCGTTGCATAGTCTGTCCACCAGAGGACACTCTACAACGTCCCTGTTAGTGATGGCGTTGCATAGTCTCTCCACCAGAGGACGCTCTACAACGTCCCTGTTAGTGATGGCGTTGCATAGTCTGACCACCAGAGGACACTCTACAACGTCCCTGTTAGTGATGGCGTTGCATAGTCTGTCCACCAGAGGACGCTCTACAACGTCCCTGTTAGTGATGGCGTTGCATAGTCTGTCCACCAGAGGACACTCTACAACGTCCCTGTTAGTGATGGCGTTGCACAGTCTGTCCACCAGAGGACGCTCTTCAACGTCCCTGTTAGTGATGGCGTTGCATAGTCTGTCCACCAGAGGACGCTCTACAACGTCCCTGTTAGTGATGGCGTTGCATAGTCTGTCCACCAGAGGACGCTCTACAACGTCCCTGTTAGTGATGGCGTTGCATAGTCTGTCCACCAGAGGACACTCTACAACGTCCCTGTTAGTGATGGCGTTGCACAGTCTGTCCACCAGAGGACGCTCTTCAACGTCCCTGTTAGTGATGGCGTTGCATAGTCTGTCCACCAGAGGACGCTCTACAACGTCCCTGTTAGTGATGGCGTTGCATAGTCTGTCCACCAGAGGACGCTCTACAACGTCCCTGTTAGTGATGGCGTTGCATAGTCTCTCCACCAGAGGACGCTCTACAACGTCCCTGTTAGTGATGGCGTTGCATAGTCTCTCCACCAGAGGACGCTCTACAACGTCCCTGTTAGTGATGGCGTTGCATAGTCTGACCACCAGAGGACGCTCTACAACGTCCCTGTTAGTGATGGCGTTGCATAGTCTGTCCACCAGAGGACGCTCTACAACGTCCCTGTTAGTGATGGCGTTGCATAGTCTGTCCACCAGAGGACGCTCTACAACGTCCCTGTTAGTGATGGCGTTGCATAGTCTGTCCACCAGAGGACGCTCTTCAACGTCCCTGTTAGTGATGGCGTTGCATAGTCTGTCCACCAGAGGACGCTCTACAACGTCCCTGTTAGTGATGGCGTTGCATAGTCTGTCCACCAGAGGACGCTCTTCAACGTCCCTGTTAGTGATGGCGTTGCATAGTCTGTCCACCAGAGGACGCTCTACAACGTCCCTGTTAGTGATGGCGTTGCATAGTCTGTCCACCAGAGGACGCTCTACAACCTCCCTGTTAGTGATGGCGTTGCATAGTCTGTCCACCAGAGGACACTCTACAACGTCCCTGTTAGTGATGGCGTTGCATAGTCTGTCCACCAGAGGACGCTCTACAACGTCCCTGTTAGTGATGGCGTTGCATAGTCTGTCCACCAGAGGACGCTCTACAACCTCCCTGTTAGTGATGGCGTTGCATAGTCTGTCCACCAGAGGACACTCTACAACGTCCCTGTTAGTGATGGCGTTGCATAGTCTGTCCACCAGAGGACGCTCTACAACGTCCCTGTTAGTGATGGCGTTGCATAGTCTGTCCACCAGAGGACGCTCTACAACGTCCCTGTTGGCAACACAGATTTTTTTGTTAATGAGTTTTTGTTAAGTTTATCTATCTAAGTTTGTATTTTTCTACATTTTTCTACAGAACTTTAATATATTTTGATGTTCTGTTGTGACAATAAAACAAATTATTATCATATTATTTTAGTGAGAACTCATAAATAACTACAAATAACTCATGTTAGGGAAATCTGTTTGCTTTAGTTACTTGTTTCTGGATTTAAAAAAATGAGACTCACTTGGGCATGTTCATGCCTCTGATGCTGTGGCGGTGGATGCTGTAGTAGAAGGGCGGGTGATCCAGAGACGCATCGGACTTCATCTTCTTCACGACGTTCCCCGACTCCTCTCCCGACTTCCTCTTCGCTGGAGAGAGACTCGACATTAGATCTGAACGGGACAAAGTACACTGAGAGGACACCCAGCAGCGACTCCATCTTTACAAACTCACTGGGTTCCAACGAGAGCTGCAAACATTAAATCCATTAGTTGTGAATAGTAATAATAATAATAATATTGTATCCTTTATTAGGTTGTAATTATCACACTTTAGCTAGTTTGGTGGCGGAACAAAGGGCCGGTGCGCCGGGCGCAGGGTCCTAAAGGGGTGGACTCGGTGTCTTCATCAGAGGTGTGTTCTGGGTAACATGCAATCAACCAATCAGAGGTCCTCTCTCATGTTGTTATTACACACATTACACACAGGCCTGAACTACACACACATGCTCAGATCCTATACATGCACTAATGGAGAGATGTCAGAGGGGGGGGGCTGTCCATGGAAAGGCACCCTGAGCAGTTGGGGGTTTGGTGCCTTGCTCAATAGCACCTTGGCAGTGCCCAGAAGGTGAACTGGCACCTCTCCAGCTACTGTAAGGGGACTTGAACCAGCGACCCTCCGGTTCCCAACCCAGCTCCCTACGGCTGTGTGTGTGTGTGTGTAGTTCAGGCCTGTGTGTAATGTGTAATAACAACAGTGTAAATTGTAATTTCCTCATAGGGGCTCAATGAAGTATAAATTATTATAAATTATTATAAATTATTAATTGTTATAAAATTGCGATCTCGATTCACGCTGTTCACAATTTCCTTTTAAAATAACTTCAAATTTTTTGTTGTTGACAATTCTCATTTTAATTTCACGAGCCGACTGCGTCACAAAGCTGTACACAGGGCTGTAGTCAAGACCACCTTAGTCGAGTCCAAGGCAAGTCCAAGACCAGGATTAGTCAAGTCCAAGACAAGACAGAGTCCAAAGAGGTTTGAGTCCGAGTCAAGACCGAGTCCAGGACAGAATAAACGTCTTATGCATGACAGTATCAAGACAATCATTTTGGGTTTCCCTTTCCCTCCAATATTATTATCAACATAATAAAGACACCTGGACTCGGTCCAGACCAGAAGCCATATTGGGCAGGACCAGTGGCCGAGACCGAGACAAGTCCGAGACCATTGAAAATCGGTCTTGAGTCCGGACTCGAGTACTACAGCCCTGCTTCATTCTACATCCTCTGTTGAAGGTGCAACAAAGTTGAGCTGCGCTGCCCTCTAGAGGAGAGAGGTAGAGCCCTCTTCACGGTCCTCCTTTTTCCCACTTAGCTGTCCTGGTTTGTAGCTTTAGCTTCCATTGATCACTTTTAAAGCTCTTCATGGCCTCTCGCCTTGTTATATTTCTGACCTTTTAGTCCCATACACACCAGCACGCACCTTGAGATCCTCGGGCAGAGGTCTGCTATCTGGTCCAGAGTCTCGACTGAAAACTAAAGGAGACCGAGCGTTTGGGGTCAGGGTCCCGAGGCTCTGGACCAGCCTGCCCGAGGAAATCAGGTCTCCTGAGTCAGTGAACTCTTTTAAGTCCCTTCTTAAAACATACTTTTATAGGAGAACCTTTCCCGATCTTATCTGACTCTATCCCTTTTATTTTTATTGTATTTTACAAATTTTATATTTAGCTGTATTTTAGTCTTTTAATGTTTTCATGCTTTTGTCTTTTTGTATTATTGTGTCTTGGATATTATTGTCTGTACACTTTGTAACTTGTTTTTGAAAAGTGCTCTACAAATAAAGATTATTATTATTATTATTATTATTATTATTATTATTATATGTTCCTCCTGTAAATTGTCCCGTGTGTGTGTTTGTGTTGACACGTCCGGCCAGTGAAGCTGGTTTGGTGACGGACTCACCGGACCGCTCGGCCGGACCCGGCTCCTCTCCGCTCTGCAGGGTCCGGATCACGACTCCACACTCCACTGCAGCAGGAGACACAGGATTCAGTCAAATCACACACACACACACACACACACACACACACACACACACACACACACACACACACACACACACACTCTCCACTGCAGCAGGAGGCACAGGATTCAGTCAAATAACACGGTGTGTACACACACACACACACACACACACACACACACACACACACAGAGGCGGTGCTTCACCCTGGTTGGTGAGAGCGGATGGCCCGTGGACTAGAGACTTGAAGGTGGTGCAGTCCGACTCGCAGATCAGAGTTTTGACGAGCGGCTGGATGTCGTCCATGCTGTGCTTCACCGCCGCCGACAGCATCCGCCTCAGGAAGCCCGTGTTAAACAGAGGACCACACCTACACACACACACACACACACACACACACAGACACAGACACAGACACAGACACAGACACAGACACACACACACACACACAGATTAGTGGAGAAGATGCTGCTTTCCTCCGCTACATCAAGCTACAATGAGCTCCTTATTATAATGTGAAAATATCTTGTTATAATGTGAGAATATCTTGTTATAATGTGAAAATATCTTGTTATAATGTGAGAATATCTTATTATAATGTGAGAATATGTTGTTATAATGTGAGAATATCTTGTTATAATGTGCGGGACTCAGACCCGGGCCGCTGCAGGACTCAGCCATCATGGAGCGAGCTGGGTGAGCTGTAGGCCGCCCCTTGAATACAACTCTACCCCCCTCTGTGCATGAGGCGGTACTAATCGGTACTAAGTCGAGCTGTTACCAGCAGTGGAATAACGCTATAGGTCTGTGATGCTGCTGCTGCTGCTGCTGCTGCGGCATGCGGAGAGGTTTACCATAACGGCCCCAGCTGCACCGCCGTCCTTCCAGGCAGACTTCCATGACAGCTACAGGGCAGCGTGTCTGGAGGAAACACAAGAAAGGAAAGGACTCATTTTCTACATCAACTGCAGCTTCCTGTACTCATTCTCTGCAGATGACTCAGCCGGACTTCTGCACAACACAACTGATGGTCCCAACTCCATTAATAAGGCAAGAAATCCCACTAATGAACCCCGACAGGGCCCACCTGTGAAGGTAAAACCATGTCAGGTGACTACCTCATGAAGCTCATTGAGAGAACACCAAGGGTTTGCAGCGCTATCAAAAAAGCAACTAGAAGAAACTAGAATATAAGACATGTTTTCAGTTATTTCACACTTTCTTGTTAAGTCCTGTTGGAGCTAAATCCTGCTCCAGTCTCAGGGTTCAGTCAATTAGTAGTCAGAATCTCAGATGTTGACGTGTGAATCCTTTTTATTATATAGGACATCCTGAGACAAAGTTACCTGGATCAAGCTATCACAGCTCTCCCCTTCCTTTGTCTGGTTCTTTGGCTCTTGCACCCCTGGTCTTAGTCACAAAGGGGGGTGGGTGGGGGGGTCTCCAGGTCACAGTGGTGTGTCTGTGTACAGTACATAATTCTGCATGTGTTCATTCATAGTTTTGATGCCTTCAGTGATAATCTACAATGTAAATAGTCATGAAGATAAAGGAAACTCATTGAATGAGAAGGTGTGTCCAAACTTTTGGCCTGGACTGTAAGTCGAGGGCAGATTTGAGTCGCGCATGCGTCACTTTGCGACAAGTAGTTAGCGTATAAGATGCTAACGAGAGACTTCTGTAGCGTCTGAAGTAGCCTCCGAGATGCTAACGAGAGACTTCTGTAACGTCTGAAGTAGCCTCCGAGATGCTAACGAGAGACTTCTGTAACGTCTGAAGTAGCCTTTCGAGATGCTAACGAGAGACTTCTGTAACGTCTGAAGTAGCCTCCGAGATGCTAACGAGATGCTAACGAGAGACTTCTGTAGCGTCAACCCAGTAAAAATGGACCTACTTAACAAAGTTGGTGCACTGCTAGCTTAGCTACAAGCTAGCATCAAACACAACAAAGGCTGTCGGTTGAATGGTGTTTTGAGCTAACGTTAGCATAGCATCAACCATAGCTAGCTACAACCTTTCTGAAAGGATTCCCATCTTCTGTTATTGTTCATAATGAGAAAACTTTATTATTTCATGGATTTCACTAATTTTAGTACGACAGTTATGCCGTAAACATCTGAGCATGCTCGACTAACATCTGCACTCTCCTCCCATTGGGCGGGGACAGCGGTGTCTCGGTGAACTCACCGTCCACCATGTTTCCCGGTCTGAGGAAGACTCTCTCCTCGCACCACTGACAATGGAGCAGTTTCCGTAGCTTCTTGGCCGACTCGTCCGCCTGCGTGGGACCTCGGAGAACTCTCACCACCACCAGGACGAAATGCTCCAACGCCACCGCCAGCAGAACCTCGATGCCTTTGTTACAGCGAGCCGCCGCCCTGCAACACACAGCGAGAGGAATGAAGATATATGTTAAAATGTGAAAATATCTTGTTATAACATGAAGATATATGTTAAAATGTGAAATTATCTTGTTATAACATGAAAATATCTTGTTAAAATGTGAAAATATCTTGTTATAACATGTAAATATATTGTTAAAATGTTAAAATATATTGTTAAAATGTGAAAATGTATTGTTAAAATGTGAAAATATCTTGTTAAAACATGAAGATATCTTTTTAAAATATCTTACGTGAAAATATCTTGAGAATATCTTATTATAATGTGAAAATATCTTAACTTAAACGTACGTGTTTCTCTGTCTGTGTGTGTGTGTGTGTGTGTGTGTCTCTCTGTGTGTGTGTGTCTCTCTGTGTGTGTGTGTGTGTGTGTGTCTCTCTGTGTGTGTGTGTGTCTCTCTGTGTGTGTGTGTGTGTCTCTGTCTCTGTGTGTGTGTGTGTCTCTGTGTGTGTGTGTGTGTGTGTCTCTCTGTGTGTGCGTCTCTCTGTGCGCGTGTGTGTGTCTCTGTGTGTGTGTGTGTGTCTCTGTGTGTGTGTGTGTGTGTGTGTGTGTGTGTGTGTGTCTCTGTGTGTGTGTGTGTGTGTGTGTGTGTGCGTCTCTCTCCTACCGGGCCACGGTGGCGACCACCATGCGAGCGGCCAGCTCCTTGTAGTACTCGGTGCGGACGATGTGACAGCCGTAGTGCCGCAGCGTGACGTTCGGAGACTTGGAGTACAGAGAGCTGGTGTCCGTGGACGTCACGGAGACGATGCCCAGGTTGCGCACGTTCCTGAAGGCGGCGTCCAGGTAGTTCACCGCCGTGCCGAACGGGTCCAAGTGGCTGAGAGAGCCCAGAGATCAAAGGGAGAGATTCAATCAACAGCGACAATGTCAACATTTTGTCACTTTTCTTCAAGACGTGTTGGGTGGAAAAATGCGATAACAATCTTGAGAAAAGTGACACAATGATGACAAAAAACTTCAAAACAACTACAAAATGTTGAAGAAAGTGACAATAACTTTGAGAAAGTGAGAAAATGTTGAAGAAAAGTGACAAAATGTTAAAGAAAGTGACAATAACTTTGAGAAAGTGACAAAATGTTGAAGAAAAGTGACAAAATGTTGAAGAAAAATGACAAAATGTTGAAGAAAAGTGACAAAATGTTGAAGAAAAGTGACAAAATGTTGAATAAAAGTGACAAAATGTTGACAAAAAATTAGAAAATGTTGAAAAAAAATAGAAAATGTTGAAGAAAAGTGACAAAATATTGACAAAAAATGACAAAATGTTACAGAAAAGTAACAAAATGTTGAAGAAAAATGACAAAATGTTGACAAAAAATGACAAAATGTTGACAAAAAATGACAAAATGTTGAAGAAAAATGACAAAATGTTGAAGAAAAGTGACAAAATGTTGAAGAAAAATGACAAAATGTTGAAGAAAGTGACAAAATGTTGACAAAAAAATTTGAAAATGTTGACAAAAAATTTGAAAATGTTAAAGAAAAGTGACAAAATATTGAAGAAAAGTGACAAAATGTTGAAGAAAAATGACAAAATGTTGACAAAAAATGACAAAATGTTGAAGAAAAGTGACAAAATGTTGAAGAAAAGTGACAAAATGTTGAAGAAAGTGACAAAATGTTGAAAAAAAATGACATAATGTTGATAAAAAATGACAAAATGTTGAAGAAAGTGACAAAATGTTGAAAAAAAATGACATAATG
>CM057245.1:30797431-30832721 GCA_029931835.1 Etheostoma nigrum
AAATCTCTGGTGGGTCTAACACAAAAAGTGTGTCTTCTCCCCCGAGGCAGTTCTGGTGCTGGTTCGGAGTCAGGGCCAAATATCGAACCGGTTCTTTGCTTTTCCACACAATTAAACCTGGTTCTGGGCCAAGAACAGGGGTTCCAACTCAGCACCAACTCAGCGCTGGTCTAGAGATCAGAACCGGTTACGTCAGGTGCTGGGGGGGCGGGGTTATCATGACGTTCGAAAACAAAAACTCCTGGCGGCCATTTTGAAAACACCGGTCAGCTGTTAACCATAGAGAGCTGTTAATGTTAGCTGTGGACATGGATGGGAAACCAGAACCACCGTGGTCTGTGGAGGAAACCAGAACCACCGTGGTCTGTGGAGGAAACCAGAACCACCGTGGTCTGGGGAGGAAACCAGAACCACCGTGGTCTGTGGAGGAAACCAGAACCACCGTGGTCTGGGGAGGGAAACCAGAACCACCGTGGTCTGTGGAGGAAACCAGAACCACCGTGGTCTGTGGAGGAAACCAGAACCACCGTGGTCTGGGGAGGACAACAGAACCACCGTGGTCTGGGGAGGACACCAGAACCACCGTGGTCTGGGGAGGACACCAACGGTCTGCTGGCTCTCAGGCTGGGGAGGATCCAGCTGGTTCTTAGAGAACTGGAAAGTAGAACCAGCACCGAACTGGCAACAGCACCAGAACCAGAACCAGCACCTGGTTAGCCTCGGTGGAAAGGACATAAAGGAGAACTATTACAGGTTCATACTTTCCTGTTTTTTTTTGTACCAGAACATCTATTTAATGTTCAAAAGCGCTTTATTTTTCTCATATTGCCCATGGCTGCTGCCCCTGCATGGCAGTCTGATATGTCTTTTCCACCAAGGCAGTTCTGGTGCTGGTTCGGAGTCAGTGCCAAATATTGAACCGGTTCTTTGCTTTTCCACACAAATAAACCTGGCTCTGGGCCAAGAAAACGGGTTCCAACTCAGCACCAACTCAGCGCTGGTCTAGAGATCAGAACCGGTTACGTCAGGTGCTGGGAGCGGGTCCCGCTAGGCTTTTTGTCAGGAAAATTGGGACCGCCCCGGTCAAACCGGGACGTCTGTTCACCCTAACGGTGTTTTACTTGACGCTAGTTGCCTTCGCAAGCTAGCAAAAGATAATAATAAACGTTAAATCATGCGAGATAATTCCCTTTCTTATTGGACGTGTCCTCGGTCCATAGCGGTCACAAATAGCTGTCAAGGCCCGTCTTTGAATTCCAGTGGAAATTTTTAAAGCCAGGAGCAAAAGTATCGGGATGTAGTCCTCCATTATTGTTGACTGTCATGACGCGTTGCTATGACAACGGAGGTACGCGCAGTGACGTAACGTAGCCCTGCTCTGGCTCTCAGGCTGTGGAAAATCGAGCTGGTTCTTAGATAATTGGCGAGTAGATCCAGCACCGAACTGGCTATAGCACCAGCCCAGAACCAGCACCTGGTTAGCCTTGGTGGAAAAGACATATGAGACGCTCTGTTGGCGTGCGACACTACAGGTGTCCTTTAACCCTTGTGTTGTCCTCGGGTCAAATTAACCCCGCTTCTAAAGCTTTTTTATATCAGAAATATAGGTTAGGTTTCTTACAAATTACTCAGGCTTATGCATGCAACATTCTACGCACAATTTTTGTTTTAGGTATAATGTCATATGAATTAGGATTGTTGACCATGGATTTAAAAAATGCATTGAAAAAAGTGCCAAAAAAATTGACCCAGAAAAAAACTTTTGACCCAGAAGGACAACAAAATCCTGGTGGACGGGAGGACAACATGAAGGTTAACACTAGAACAGCCATGGCGGTCATTTTGACCGTTTTGAAATTTGTATATGTAATAACTTTGATGGATAAAAAAGTACAATCCTGCCGGTACCTGACTTTTCCTAAAAGGGTCTATATTTTCATTTAAAATAGTTTTAATATACATTACACACAAGGCAAAGAAAATAAAATCACGTTTACCTATTTCGGTCATATTGACCGCTCAGATTTTTGCGGTATTGTTTTTAATCTTTCGCGCGGTTGAAGATGCATATTGGTTGCTTAGTAACTATCAGCATCTCTGTTAGAGAAACGTCATAAGCGGTCTTGAGTAACAAGTGTGGGCATCAGCGATGGGCCGAAGGACAAGCCAGAGTCGGTAACGCAGGCTACCACCATGAATACGGCGTGGATGGAGTATGTTCTGAGCCAGAAGGCAGCGCCGGGGGCCAAAGAAGATACTTTTAGGTGTTATTTGCCTGTTACGAGTTATGTTGAATGAATTTCCATACCATATTTTTCAGATGTGAATGTAGCCTATGAAATAATTACGTTTTGCTATGCCATGATGGCGTCATCGGTCTGTGACCTTCAGCACTCACTGGATCGGTTCGCCGCCGAGTGTGAAGCGGCTGGGATGAGGATCAGCACCTCTAAATCTGAGGCCATGGTTCTCAGCAGGAAACCGATGGAGTGCCTTCTTCAGGTAGGGAGTGAGTCCTTACCCCAAGTGAAGGAGTTTAAGTACCTTGGGGTCTTGTTCGCGAGTGAGGGGACCATGGAGCGTGAGATTGGTCGGAGAATCGGAGCAGCTGGTGCGGTATTACATTCTGTTTATCGCACCGTTGTGACGAAAAGGGAGCTGAGCCAGAAGGCAAAGCTCTCGATCTACCGGGCAATTTTCGTTCCTACCCTCACCTATGGTCATGAAGGCTGGGTCATGACCGAAAGAACGAGATCCAGGGTACAAGCGGCCGAAATGGGTTTCCTCAGGAGGGTGGCTGGCGTCTCCCTTAGAGATAGGGTGAGAAGCTCAGTCATCCGAGAGGAGCTCGGAGTAGAGCCGCTGCTCCTTCACGTCGAAAGGAGCCAGTTGAGGTGGTTCGGGCATCTGGTAAGGATGCCTCCTGGGGGGGTCCCTAGGGAGGTGGTCCAGGCACATCCAGCTGGGAGGAGGCCTCGGGGAAGACCCAGGACTAGGTGGAGAGATTATATCTCCAACCTGGCCTGGGAACGCCTCGGGATCCCCCAGTCGGAGCTGGTTGATGTGGCTCGGGGAAGGGAAGTTTGGGGTCCCCTGCTGGAGCTGCTGCCCCCGCGACCCGACTCCGGATAAGCGGATGAAGATGGATGGATGGATGGATATGCCATGATATGAACTATTGAAACACCTGGGCAACTCAAGTGTATAATTAAACCCGTTAAATTGTACATTTTGGTGTTATTTAGTTTTTCTAAAGATATTCTAACACAATACCTGCATTAATATTGCAATTAGGAATTTATCATTGAGATTATAGAGTTAGGAATCTTGCGGTCAGTTCTAGTGTTAATGAACCCTAGCCGGCCCGCGACTCCCCAGCGGATCATGTTGTTCCGAGTTGGTGTGAGTGGTTTTTACCCGGCTCGTCAAACGGCACGTCTGAGCTCCCGGAGTAGCTGGCCTCCGTCTCTCCTTTGTTGACGTGTCTCTTCAGGTGGCTGACCATGTCCGTCTTACGGGCGATGGTGACAGAACACACCACGCAGTGGTAGTGGGCCACGTGTCTCCCAGAGGCCTGGACACACACAGATCAGTGAGGGAAAACTACATTTAGGGCTGAAAGAAGATAAGAAAGGAACTGCAGCTACATGCTACATGCTACATGCTACATATCTGTATTGTATGCACGGCAGGAGGACAAAGGGAAGGACAGACAGCTTTATATGATATGTGGACTGGAAACACTATATTATGCAGGTCTCTAGAGTGAGACTAACATTTTTCCTTTAGGTCGCACTGGTGCACCTAACGTCTTAGCATCTGCTGCCTCTCCATGAACGTGTATATATATAGATATATATATATATATATCTATATATATGCTTTTTAATCAATGTTTTTAACTTTTTCTTACGTTTTTGTCGCTTTTCAACACTTTTTTCAGTGTTTGTCACTTTTTTTGACGTTTTCAACACTACGTAACACTAACTTATTAACTTCAGTTTTACAGTTATTTTTGGAATTTATGGTCAATAAACCTCATTTATAGGAAATTATACCTAATGTTTGAGTTATAAAAGCAGAAATTAGGAATTATTGAGACTAAAATTAAAGGAATGGATGTTGATGACAATCACAGACTGGAATATGTCAACTTTTACTCAATACTATTTCAAAAACACTTCCATTTGTTTTACAATGCTATAAAATTGAATAAGACGCCCCAAAATGAATGAAAGTAGAGATTTGTACTTGGCAAAGAGCGTTGGGTGGAATCAATCATGTTATTTTGGGGAATTAAAAAGAACATTGATATAGGACAACATGAGGACAACATGAGGACAACATGGGGACAACATGAGGACAACATGAGGACAACATGAGGGCAACATGAGGACAACATGAGGACAACATGAGGACAACATGAGGGCAACATGAGGACAACATGAGGACAACATGAGGACAACATGAGGGCAACATGAGGGCAACATGAGGACAACATGAGGACAACATGAGGGCAACATGAGGGCAACATGAGGACGACATGAGGGCGACATGAGGGCGACATGAGGACAACATGAGGACAACATGAGGACAACATGAGGGCGACATGAGGGCAACATGAGGACAACATGAGGACAACATGAGGACAACATGAGGACAACATGAGGGCGACATGAGGGCGACATGAGGGCGACATGAGGACAACATGAGGACAACATGAGGACAACATGAGGACAACATGAGGGCAACATGAGGACAACATGAAGGCAACATGAGGACGACATGAGGGCAACATGAAGACAACATGAGGACAACATGAGGACAACATGAGGGCGACATGAGGGCGACATGAGGGCGACATGAGGACAACATGAGGACAACATGAGGACAACATGAGGACAACATGAAGACAACATGAAGGCAACATGAGGACAACATGAAGGCAACATGAGGACAACATGAAGGCAACATGAGGACAACATGAGGGCGACATGAGGGCAACATGAGGACAACATGAGGACAACATGAGGACAACATGAGGACAAAATGAGGGCGACATGAGGGCGACATGAGGACAACATGAGGACAACATGAAGGCAACATGAGGGCAACATGAGGGCAACATGAGGACAACATGAGGACAACATGAGGACGACATGAGGGCGACATGAGGGCGACATGAGGGCGACATGAGGGCGACATGAGGACAACATGAGGACAACATGAGGACAACATGAGGACGACATGAGGGCGACATGAGGGCGACATGAGGGCGACATGAGGGCAACATGAGGACAACATGAGGACAACATGAGGACGACATGAGGGCGACATGAGGGCGACATGAGGACAACATGAGGACAACATGAGGACAACATGAGGACAACATGAGGGCAACATGAGGACAACATGAGGACAACATGAGGGCGACATGAGGGTTAAGTAACTTACAATGATGGGAGACTTGAGGGCTTAACCACTGACGTCTAATAATGTCCTTCCTTATATTGTCTTCACCTTTGGGACCCTCTCGTGTCCCTCGGGTCAAACTGACCCGGGGGACTTATTTGGGGTTTTAAAAACAATTCTGAAATAAGATTTTACTTCATAATCTATTAACAAATATTGTCTTTATCTCCATTTCCAACAGCTGAGATAACATCTATGTTTAGGGAATGCATCAGTCTCTACTAGAACACAATTAAACATGGAAGTGGGGTTAGTTTTGTGTCATAAGGTTATAATTCATGTTAAAAATCCACTATGGAAACAACATAAGTCATATCCAGAATAATGTTCTGAGTCAGGAATACATGTTTATCACAGGAAATAAGGTAAGGCTGTTGATTTCAGGTAGAAAACATGTAACTTGGACCATTTTTCTTCTTGTAAAAAATGGAAATGGGTCAATTTGACCTGAATACCAAACGAGGGTTAAATCTGATATAGAGTGGGGAACCTCTCTCCACCCCCCCACCCCCCCCCCGCCCGTCTGCAGACGGGTTGCGTGTCAGATTCCTCACCTGATCTCCACTGGGGCTGGGCTTGAGGTTCCTGCAGGGCAGGTGGCAGATGCACATCCTCTGGCCTGTTACAGGTCAACAATAAGGAACTAGGAATTAGGATCTGATGGTTTCCTGAGACCTAGATATCAGCAGATATCACTTTCATTGAAAGAAAGACATTTGGAATTTTTTTTTTTTAGCTTGGTTTAGACCGATATACACATATATTTTGTAATATTTGTAACAATAGTGAATATTTGTGCATGTAAAGGCTCCATAGCTCCATAAAGAAATGGTTTTCCCAGTTTGGTGTGGAGGAACCTGATTGGTCGGCAAAGAGCCGGGACCTCAACCGAATCCCACGTCTGTAAGACGGACTGGGACGCCGATCTCCAACACGCGTGTGCGTGTGTGTGTTACGTGTTTCACGTTCCTACCTTCAAACTCCACGTAGACCTTCCAGTGCAGGTTCTGCAGGTGTCGGCGGAGCTTGTGGCTGTAGCAGGCTTTAAACTTCTCCTCGGGACACAGAGGACACGACTTACGTCCCGCTGACGGGTGGACACACAGGAGGAAAGAGTACTAAGTCACATTAATTAAAGGAAAAGTATTATTACTCGGATGAACTCGGAGTAAAATTACCGGTATAAAAATCTACTCAAGTAAAAGTACTATTACTCGTACCATTATTAAGTATTGAGTACTATTATTACTACTAAAAGTAATAAAAGTAAAAATAGTGAAAGTTAGGGGGGGGAGTCTATGTGATCTGATCAAAATAAAAACAGAAGAAAAAAGAGGGATGATGAAGAGAGGGATGATGAAGAGAGGGATGATGAAAAAGAGAGGGATGATGAAGAGAGGGATGATGATGAAGAGAGGGATGATGAAGAAGAGAGGGATGATGAAGAGAGGGATGAAGAAGAGAGGGATGATGAAAAAGAGAGGGATGATGAAGAGAGGGATGATGATGAAGAGAGGGATGATGAAGAAGAGAGGGATGATGATGAAGAGTGGGATGATGAGAGGGATGATGATGAAGAGAGGGAAGATGAACAAGAGAGGGATGATGAGAGGGAGGATGATGAAGAGAGGGATGATGAACAAGAGAGGGATGAAGAAGAGAGGGATGATGAAGAGAGGGATGATGAAAAAGAGAGGGATGATGAAGAGAGGGATGATGATGAAGAGAGGGATGATGATGAAGAGTGGGATGATGAGAGGGATGATGAAGAAGAGAGGGATGATGATGAAGAGAGGGATGATGATGAAGAGAGGGATGATGATGAAGAGAGGGATGATGAAGAACAGAGGGATGAAGAAGAGAGGGATGATGAAGAAGAGAGAAGTATGAAGAAGAAAAGAGAGGGATGATGAAGAAGAGAGGGATGACGAAGAGAGGGATGATGAACAAGAGACGGATGATGAAGAGAGGGATGAAGAAGAGTGGGATGATGAAGAACAGAGGGATGATGAAGAAGAGACAGATGATGATGAAGAGAGGGATGATGAAGAAGAGAAGGATGATGAAGAACAGAGGGATGATGAAGAAGAGTGGGATGATGAAGAACAGAGGGATGATGAAGAAGAGACAGATGATGATGAAGAGAGGGATGATGAAGAAGAGAAGGATGATGAAGAACAGAGGGATGATGAAGAAGAGACGGATGAAGAACAGAGGGATGATGAACAAGAGAGGGATGATGAAGAGAGGTGGATGAAGAACAGAGGGATAAAGAAGAGAGGGATGATGAAGAAGAGAGGGATGATGATGAAGAGACGGATTATGATGAAGAAAAGGGGGATGAAGAAGAAGAGAGGGATGATGAAGAAGAGAGGGATGATGAGAGGGATGATGAAGAAGAGAGAGATGATGAAGAAGAGAGGGATGATGATGATGATGAGAGGGATGATGATGAAGAAGACGGGGATGATGATGAAGAAGGAGGGATGATGAAGAACAGAGGGATGATGAAGAAGAGGGATGATGAAGAAGAAGGATGATGAAGATGTCCTTACCCCCATTGAGGTCCACCAGCCCCTCGAGGCCCTCCAGGTGAGTCTGGATGGAGACGTGTCTCTCTGTGGAGACAGGGACAGTTAAAGGAGCCCTGACACATGTACCTCATGTATCACATGTACCTCATGTACCACATGTACCTCATGTACCACATGTACCACATGTACCACATGTACCTCATGTACCACATGTACCACATGTACCTCATGTATCTCATGTATCTCATGTACCACATGTACCACATGTACCTCATATACCTCATGTATCTCATGTACCACATGTACCTCATGTACCACATGTACCTCATGTACCTCATATATCTCATGTACCACATGTACCTCATGTACCACATGTACCACATGTACCACATGTACCTCATGTATCACATGTACCTCATGTACCACATGTACTTCATGTACCTCATGTACCTCATGTACCACATGTACCACATGTACCACATGTACCTCATGTACCACATGTACCTCATGTACCCCATGTACCTCATGTACCCCATGTACCTCATGTACCTCATGTACCCCATGTACCTCATGTACCCCATGTACCTCATGTACCCCATGTACTCTCATGTACCTCATGTACCTCATGTACCACATGTACCACATGCAAGATGTTCGCACACGCACAGATGATGTCATGATGTACGAGGATTTACGGCTCTGCACCATCTGTTAGCCTCCACCGGGACGCTAACGACGCTAGTTTAGCTAACAGCTAATTCGGCTAACCGCTAGCTGAGACAGCATGTAAAAGACCCTCAAATATATTATATATATATTATATATAATGTAACAGCGTTATATATAATATATAACAGCTGTTACGTCAGTTCTACTTTATTTGTGCTCATTTAAAACACAATCACTCAATACTTGTCTTTATTATTACTGTAAAGTCTCAATTTAGCTGTAGCTGCTTTCCCCGCTGTTTAGTTTGAGTAACGTTATTTTAATCAAGCTGCCAGCTAGCGGTTAGCCGAATTAGCTGTTAGCTAAACTAGCGTCGTTAGCTTCCCGGTGGAGGCTAACAGCAGACCGCTACTGTGGAACAGATCGTGCAGTGCCGTAAATCCTCGTACATCATGATCATCATCTGCACATGCGCAGGACGGATCGTGTACCGACAGCCTCCGTAACTTGGTTACCGTGGTTACCTTGTTTTGTGTGATGTCACTACCCGATGTATATGTCACACTGTCATTTGTGAAATCCATGAAATAATAAAGTTTTCTCATTAAGAACAATAACAGAAGATGGAAATCATTTCAGAAACGTTGTAGCTATCTATGGTTGATGCTATGCTAACGTTAGCTCAAAACACCATTCAACTGACAGCCTTTGTTTGATGCTAGCTTGTAGCTAATATTAGTCAAAATTATTTCCAATTTCTTCTTTTGAAAAAGTAGATATAACGTCATATACGGAAGGTTTATTGACCATGAATTCCATAAATAAGAAACTATAGCGGTTGGAAGTTAGCGTTAGTGGTAGTGGAAGTGAAAAAACGTGTAAAATATTGAAAAGAAATTACAAAAAAAGTGTCTGTAAAAGGACAAAAATGTCTAAGAACACGTTAATGCCAAAAAACCAGAGCACGTTTCACACTCATCCCAGAAGGCTGTGGGCTAGCCAGACCTTCCTCCGCAGCGCTGTGGAGGAAGGTCTGGCAACAAGAGAGTGAAATAAAGTATTAAAGTATATTATTAAATGTCAAATTGACCTGTTGTCCTATATCAATGTTCTTTTTAATTCCCCAAAATAACATGATTGATTCCACCCAACGCTCTTTGCCAAGTACAAATCTCTACTTTCATTAATTTTGGGGCGTCTTATTCAATTTTATAGCATTGTAAAACAAATGGAAGTGTTTTTGAAATAGTATTGAGTAAAAGTTGACATATTCCAGTCTGTGATTATCATCAACATCCATTCCTTTAATTTTAGTCTCAATAATTCCTAATTTCTGCTTTTCTAACTCAAACATTAGGTATAATTTCCTATAAATGAGGTTTATTCAGCATAAATTCTAAAAAATAACTGTAAACTACAGTTAATAGTGTTGAAAACCAGGGCTGTAGTCAAGACCACCTTAGTCGAGTCCAAGACAAGTCCAAGACCAGGACTAGTCGAGTCCAAGTCAAGACCGAGTCCAAAGAGGCTCAGGTCCAAGACAAGACCGAGTCCAGGACAGAATAAAGGTCTTATGCATGACAGTATCAAGACAATCATTTTGGGTTTCCCTTTCCCTCCAATATTATTATCAACATAATAAAGACACCTGGACTCGGTCCAGACCAAAAGCCATATCTGGTAAGACCAGTGGCCGAGACCGAGACAAGTCCGAGTTCATAGAAAAACGGTCTTGAGTCCGGACTCCAGTCCAAGACCGGACTCGAGTACTACAGCCCTGTTGAAAACATCAACTAAAATGACAAACATTGATAAAAAGCGTCAACAGAAGTGATGATTTTCAGTTTTGACGGGAACACGAGGGTGAAGTCACCGGTAGTCGTGGTTGAAGGTTTGGCGTCTCCGTCTGCAGCAGCTGCCGTCTCCACCGGCCGGTCGGCACCGTGGTCGCCGGCCGGCGCCGAATCCCCAGCATCTCCACCTTCCACACAGATACACAGGACAAATGAACTCATAACTCATAATTCCTAATATATACTGTTTATCGATTAGTGGGGAAATTACAATTTACACTCTGTTTGTGTTGTTTAGAGCTGCAAAGATTAATTAATGGATTAGTTGTTTGTTATATTTATTTATATAAATTAATAACTAGTCGAAATTGTGTAATGTCAGCTTAATTAATTGTGAATATCTTCTAGTTTCTTCTCTCCTCTGCGACAGGAAACGGAATATCTTTGAGTTGGGGACAGAAGAAGACGTCAACTTGGGCTTTTTGGGAAATATACTGTATTTCACCGTTTCATGGTCAAATTTAAGACTTTTTAAGACCTTAATGAATGAAATGTAAGACCTACAGTATATCACATCATACAAGTACAATTAGAAGAGTTACACACACACACACACACATAGTATATATATATATATATATATGTGTACGTAGCCTATGTATGTATGTTTGTATGTACAGTATGTATCCTATGTATGTATGTATGTATGTATGCATGTATGCATGTATGTAGCCTATGTATGTATGTACTGTACATGTACGTAGCCTATGTATGTATGTATGTATGTATGTACAGTATGTATCCTATGTATGTATGTATGTATGTATGCATGTATGTATCCTATGTATGTATGTATGTATGTACAGTATGTATCCTATGTATGTATGTATGTATGTAGCCTATGTATGTATGTATCCTATGTATGTAGCCTATGTATGTATGCATGTTTGTATGTATGTATCCTATGTATGTATGTATGTATGTATGTTCCCCTTATGTAATATGTGGTAGTCAGTATGTCTGACTACCACGCTGGTTTTAATTCAAACTAAAACCGTCGTCTTTTTGGGCCAACAGCTCCGTAAAAAAGACGTTAATTAACGCCCAAACGGAGCGGTCCTGTAGTGCAGCTCCGTGGTGAGACCGTGTCATATTAAACTAGAGTAACACTTTAACCCCAAATCCAACATTTAGAAAAAGCCTCTGCGAAGAGACACACTACTGTACGTAACTGCTAACCACGACGGTTAAGCTAATATTAGCTCCAGCGCTCTCGACGCTGTTATTGTTGACTGTTTAGGTCCCATGGCGGAGCTCCGTGGTGAGGCCCTGGTTTAGTTGGCCAGTTACAAACTCAGATTCTCAGTGCGTTCACTTCACAGCGATAACGATGTCTAAACTATAATTTAATAATTTATTCTCCACTTTATTGTCCCAAATGTAGCGTTTTGGGCGAGAAACAGGCGCAGTTAACTCACGTTTGATATCGACGTCCTCCTGGTGTAGCTGCAGGACTGCGTCCGCCTCTTTGAGCTCCGCCATTGCTGAACTACAACAACATACGCAGGAAATGTTCTGACGTAGGTTACGTAGTTTACGTAAACTCCGCCGTTTTTAAAACGTAGGCTGAGTTGCTGTTGGATTTATCAAATTTGACTCATTTACAAGGTTTTCATTGCATCGACGATGCTTTATTTAATAAAATAATAATAATAATAATAATAATAATAATAATAATAATAATAATAATTAAGACATATTTATTGCATCCATTTCAATTGAAGCCGTTTTTAATGGATGTAGTCTCACACATTTGTCATTTGCACAAAGACATGTTAGTGTAGCCCGTTTACGCCACACACACACACACACACACAGACACACACAAACAGACACAGACACACACACACACAAGTGTGTTTCACTATCTTTGTGGGGACCAGTCATTGACATAATGCATTCCCTAGCCCCTTACCCTAACCTTAAATATCACAACTAAATGCCTAACCTTAACCCTTACCCTAACCCTAACCATAACCTAATTCTAACCCTGATCCTAAAACCAGGTCTTATTCCTCAAACAGCCCTTTAACGTTGTGGGGACCAGCATTTTGTCCCCACAAAGCTGTCAGGACCCCATAAGTATACTGTATTCCCCGTTTTTGGTAGTAAAACATGGTTCACACACACACACAGACACAGACACACACAAACAGACACACACACAGACACACACACACACAAACAAACACACACGCACAGACACAAATACGCACAGACACACACACACAGACACACACACACACACACACACAAACAGACACACACTCACACACACACAAACAGACACACACGCACAGACACACACACAAACAGACACACACACAAATACACACACACACACAGACACACACACAAACAGACAACTCAAGGGTTAAGAGCAAATGGATGAACATATTTGATGAGTCATGTTTTGATTGTTTTTGGCTGTGGAAGCAGGGTTCATACCAGGTTTCCATTCCTGGGAAACGAAAGCTAAATGCCACCACGCCTCTGCAGCTGGTTCAGCGTTAACACTCAGCTTTACAGCCGCGCGCTCGACATCCAACAGCCTCAGTCACAGAAAGCAGAAGTTAGGACTTCATTGACTTTACACCAGCAAAACGAAGCAGCAGCAAGAGCAGAAACCGTTGTCTCATATTTAGAGAGGAAACAGCTGAATGATGAGGTGAGGAGCTGCTTTTGCATTTCAGATTTTAGATTAGATTAGATTATACTTTATTCATCCCACAACGGGGAAATTTTGTTGTTACAGCAGCAGCATTTTTTCCAATAACAGCAAAAAAACAACAACAAAAACACACAACAAGTAAGCACACAAGAAATACAGGCAAACAATAGACAATGATTATATGGTAGACTGAGTAAGCAAAATGGCGTCAAATAAAGGTATTTTAAGGTGCGGTTGCCATGATACTATTTCTATGATATACTGTACACAGTATATATAGGCTATATTTTTATGTATATTTTTTGTGTACCTTTTTGTAAAGTGTTACATACAGTATATGTATATATATATTGTTGAGTTATAAAAAAGTTATAAACTATGTATGATGCAGCCAGGATGGGATTAATATGCATTTTGTCTGTGAAGAGGTCAGGATGGCCCTTTTTCTTGTGTTTCTGCCAGATAAATAGAACTGAAAACTATTTAACATTAAGAAAGAACCCGATTGTTTCGCACCAGGAAGTAACCTCCTGTCCCCTGTCTCCTGTCCCCTGGGGTCTTAGTCTAGGCTAAGACAATATAATGCTAATTAAACTATTGATGTTAGACTTCACATTTACACAACAGACCCTTTTGTTCTGTAACCAAAACGACCCCCAAAGGGGAGGAGTTTAGCGGCATGTTTATTCTCATCGGACAGCGAAGATGCACTCGACATGCTGTTATGACAACAACGGACCAATGAGAAAGGATTTGAATGCACCAGGGGAAAAGAAACCGCCCCAAGGTGCAGGGGATAAAACTGTGTGATTTACTAATATTCAGGACTGGTTTCATGTGACTCCCTCAGGAGGAAGCATGGATCCAGTCCGCTGTCAGCTGCAGTGTTATCATGTTTGTTTTGTGTTTTATTGTCCTTGTCTTATCATTCTCATCATGCTGTTGCATTAAACCTTTTCTTAATTCTCAATTAGACCCTCAGCCTCCTTCCTCAGAGATCCGATCGAACGCGATGTTAGTTATGAAATTCTAACAATATACAGTACAGTACAGGCCAAAAGTTTGGACACGCCTTCTCATTCAATGCATTTCCTTTTATTTTCATGACTATTTACATTGTAGATTCTCACTGAAGGCATCAAAACACATGTGGAGGTACTTGACCAAATAACTCTTAAACATGTCTTATATTTTAGATTCCTCAAAGTACCGCGCATCTCCAGTCAAGTTAGTTTTTTTTATAAATCGCAACCTGTGCATGGGAAGTGGCGTACGCACATCTTCAGAAATCAGAAATACTTTATTGATCCCCGAAGGGAAACTCTGTGTTGCAGTTGCACAAATAGTAGAAATATCAGAGTAGGAATATAAATAAAGAAATATAAGGAGTGTGGATATGTACGGTATTTACATAGTTAAAGGAATTGTATGATATATACAGTATTTACATATTTATATATACAGTATTTACATAATTAACATAATTAATGAGTTGCAATGGTGAGAAGTAATAATAATAATAATAATAATAATAATAATAATAATAGTAGTAGTAGCAGAGCAGCATTGCACACATTTCAAGCCAGTGTTATTGCTCAAAACAGATAATATTGTCCAGTTTCAACCTCTCTAAGTGTGTGTGTGTGTATGTGTGTGTGTGTGTGTGTGTGTGTGTGTGTGTGTCAGACACTTAGAGGGAGGAGTTATAAAGTTTGATGGCCGCAGGCAGGAATGACTTCCTGTGACGCTCTGTGGTGCATGATGGGAGAATGAGTCTTTCACTGAAAGTGCTCCTGTGATTGAGCAGCAAGCCATGGAGTGGGTGCGAGACATGGCCCCATTTTGTGCGTACGCCACATTTATGAATGAGACCCCAGGATTTTTTAGGCTGACTTTATTGTCCTCACTGTAGCGGCTCCGTTCTAAAGCTACAAAGAAGGTAAAATGTGAAACTAGACAATGTAATGAATCCATTTGGTACCAACTATGTCATGCTAGCTTGTCGGGATAATAAGCTAAATAACGCCCACTTTGTGATAATCCCATGTAGTTTTTCCTTGGCAACTTTCATGTTTTTCATGTTTTTAGGCATTCTATTCTATTATACAATAGCTTGAAAACAGTGCAAATAGCTACAGTAAATTGAAAAGAAATCTACCCCGGACCCCCCTTGGTCTGGGCTGAGGCTCCGCCCCTTAGTCAGGGGATTTTACAGTCCCATTTGTCTCTCTGGTACTTTATCCTGCCCCTGCGGTCATCCAGTTAGTCCTGCAGAGACTGGACGTACGATACCGGGCATTCATGATGTGCCACGATCCTCAGCCTGTCCCGAGGACCGATCGTTTCGTTGCGTTGCTGCGTGAATCCGAGCGCCAAAAGGGTCTGTCGTGTGAGATGATAGCTAAAGAATGAAATGAATTGTGTTCCTTCTGTCATTCACATGAGATGAACAGTGTTAATCCAAACATAGCACAATTCAGAGCATACTGTATGAACCTGCTGATGAGGTGCTTGTTGTTTTCATTCTCCATCAGTTCTGCTCAGAGTCAAACAACGCTGGAGGCCCTGCAGTGCCACTTCACCTGGGATCTGGAGCCCAGTATGTCCTCACTGCTACGTCGCAAAGACAAGCTGGAGGACATCGGCACCGAGGAGGGAAACAGCTGGCTGGGTCACATTTACAACCTGCGGGGGTTCGTTCAGTACAAGCTGGGGTTCACCGAAGACGCCCAGAGTTTCTTCAACAAGGCTGCAGAGGCCTTCAGGAAGATGAGAAACGCAGACCAGGGTCCCTGGTTGGTGGTGAACTACGGGGACCTGGCGTGGCTGCACCACCACCTGGGAAACCAAGCAGAGAGTCAGGCTTACCTGTCAAAGGTCCACGCCCTGATGAAGAAATACCCATCTCCATCCCAGGACCCCCAGGACCAGCTCCATCCAGAGATCTACGCTGAGAAAGCCTGGACCCTGATGAAGTTCAGCGCAGAACAAAAGAAACAGGCTGCAGGTTACTTCCAGAGAGCCATCAGGATGCAGCCGGACATGGTGGAGTGGAACACCAGCTACGTCTTAGGGTTAGTGAATGATTTTAAGCACAGCGACACAGGGCTAGAGGCTGAGCTTCTGGAGAAAATGAGACTCGCCAAAGAACAGGACCCAGAGAACTTGTACATTGCGGTTTACTACCTCGAGCATTGTGCAAAGAAAGGACAGAGAATCGAAGACGAAGCACGTGAGTTAGCCAGAAAGGTGTTGAGAAATCCTGTGAGCAGCTACAGTGGCATTAAACCATTAATAAGGGTTTACAGAAACTATGTTTCTATTGATGAGACAGTTGAATTGGCAGAGGAGGCTCTGGGAACCGATCCAGATGAGCGTTATCTGAAGAGATGCGCTGCACTCTGCTACAAATGGAAGATAATATTTTTCAGGGACAGTCGCCCAAAACCAGGCGAGATAGACCGAGCAATCAGTCTCCATCAAGAGGTGATTGCTCTCTACCCTCATTCTTCACTTGTGAAGAAAATAGACCTTGCAAATATATACGCAAAGTCAAAATATGGCCAGGCCAAAGCTGAGCAGATGTACCAGGAACTGCTAGAAAGTGATCTGGAACCTGGAGACAAACAGATGGTTTACAACAGCTACGCAAAATATTTGAACTTCGATCGTCAGGATCGCAACGCGTCAATAAGATATCACATGAAGGCAGCGAAGATACCGCATCAGTCCTTCTTTCGTGGGAACAGCATCAAAGTTCTGGAAAGAATTAAAGACAAAGGCAGGAACCGACAGTGTAGAGAAATAGCGGAGTTTCTGAAAAACCTGCAAGAGCCACAGTGATTTTAACAGCACTCTTGATCCAGCGAGTAAAGTTTGGCCCAATTTAATGCGAATAATTAGAGCTCAAGTACTTTGTACCTGCAAGTGAATCCTCCAACAAGTCATCCAAACCATACGACCACAAATAGGTCACGTGTTCCTGGCCTCTATTACGACCCATAGGAGCATTTCATAATTTGAAAATACGACCCAAAGGAGAGTTCTCTATCCTCATACCTAAAGGTAACATTGTCCGCTACGTTTGACCCATACACCACGGCTCCCACCTACCCTGGAAATCCAGAGTTCTTGCGACGGCACACTTTGAATTTGCTCAGCGAGTTACTCTGGCATCGAGTGATGCTGCTCATTAACTATGCCCTTGTAGCCAAGCTGCACCAATCACATCGGTGTATCTGATGTAGGCGGGGCCAGAGGCGAGCTGAACCGATGACGACAGTCTAATCTGCCAGTTAGCTCCGCTGCTAGTGTGTGTTGTTGTGATTGGTCGTAGTGTTATCCAGTTGCGAGCAGTGAGATTTTTAAATGCACGCTTGGTGCCGCCCCTCGAGTTGGGCCATTTTCAGTGCCAGACCTTAATCTTTAGGATTTGGGTCTGGATTTCCAGGCTAGCTCCCACCCACCCTAAAAAGACTTTCTCGGTTTTAAAACAATGTCACCTTACTTCCTGCTTTGCTCCGTCATAATTACTCCCGCCACAAGAGGGTGCTGCCTAACAATAAATGTATGGGTGGTAGTTGCTGCTCTACAAATGACCTATGGGGTCGTTTTTCCCTGGTCTCTAATACAGAGATTCTGTTAAAACAAATTAATTTTGCATTATAAATCAGGGTTTCATAAAATATGTATATGAACAATATCTGCCATGTTCCTCTGTCCTGTTTCCACCCTTTCATTCCAACCCGTGACCAACGCCGGTTTCCCTTCTCTGCAGAACGCATCAAAAATAAGAAATAACGTCGGTACTACCGAGGATGGATTCACTTTAAATCAAACAATGCCAAATTTCAGTTCCCGAAAGCGCATAAGCGCGAGCACATCTGACGTCTGTGAGAGTGCTCCGACTGCCGACTCACACACACACACACACACACACACAGACACACACACACACACACACACACACACACACACGTCAACTTTGTTAAA
This sequence comes from Etheostoma nigrum, assembly GCA_029931835.1. Taxonomy (NCBI): domain Eukaryota; kingdom Metazoa; phylum Chordata; class Actinopteri; order Perciformes; family Percidae; genus Etheostoma; species Etheostoma nigrum. The sequence goes on from CM057245.1 coordinate 30,815,623, forward strand.
GTCACAGTGAGTCACGGCAATGCCGGTAAAGCGGTATATACACAGACAGCGTCACGGTATGGGCTTAGACTTCTTCTGCACAGGCAGGCACCACTGTGTTCACTATGCCCTATTGCCCAACTGACGCCCCCCCCCCCCCCACCCCAACACCCCCTCCCCACCCCACCCCCCCCCAGGTCTGACCACCTCAACTAACAAATGTTAGTATGTAAATGCTTGCAGAATACATGAACTTATTGTTCACTTAGCGACCAAGCTAGCTAGCTTGTTAGCTGTTAATAAATAAATGATGTACGGTTCCCAGAACAAAAGGTTGGCTAGCATGTTAGCATGTTAGCGTGTTAGCGTGTTAGCATGTTAGCTTACTAGCTTCAGTAATCGCTTCATCACCAAGCTTCTACGCCCAAATATGAAGCAACGATGTGTAGATAATTTAGCTTTAACTTTCTGCCGTGAGCACAAAAAATGTGCTCCTTGGCACAAAATCACATGAATTGTTGGAAAAATACATAAAGTTGCTTTTTATCAACACAATGTTGTTTTTTCTGTAATGCTTTTAGTTATTGTAACCTGTCCCTGTGCCTTTTTAATATTGTTTGGTGAAGGTTTGTTGGAACTGACGGTGTTGACTGGGATTATGAAAATAATAATAACGTGTCTGAACCGATCTTAAAGGTACACTGTGTAGGGATTTCTCCCATTGTTACAGAGCCTGTTATGTTTAAACTACCAGATGTGTGATGTGAACAATTTTGTTGAATTTTTCCTGCGCTTTTGAAGCTTTTTACAACATTTCTCACTTTTTTCAACGTTTTTTGGTCATATTTGTGATATATAATTCTTTTGTAAACGGGTCAATTTGACCCACGATGACAGCAGGAGGGTTTCTAAACTTAGTGGAAGACAACGGCGTTTTTAAAAATAAAATCCTTTACATTTTCCCTGGAAAACTCTCAGTAGTGGTAAACTTGATGTGTATGAAACATGCTGACTCATTTAATAGGAACAGGTCCTTTAAATAACATTAATTGTGGACACGTTCAAATATTAAATAATTCATTTAAATAGATTTTGAGCAGATGTTGTCTTTCTTAACTTAACCACGGTGTGTATTACATTCCTGTTGTGTTGAATGTTTTCATTTGCAATTTATTTCAAGTTTATATAAGAACATAATACACTGTATGCAGTTTGCTTTGCTGTAAGAAAAACATAAAAGTTGGTAATGTAATAGTTAATTTGATGTATAACCTGAATATTATCTCTATTTGTAACCTAAATGATACTTTTAAATATACATAATGTGACCTAAGAAATCCTCTCTACAGTATTTTTTTTGGGATGGAAACTACACTCTAAGAAATAAATCCGTAAAATAACAGAAAAAACGTTCTGGCAGCTCATTAACCTTAATTAAAAACAAAAAATTGAAGAAAAAATTGCAGCTGACGTAAAAACTCAAAACATTTTCTGTTATTTCAGATGTTATTTCACATTCTCTCAGATGAAGTCATTTTGACGCTTGTTTCAACGCCTCTTATTTACATTTTGGTGCTTTTTTTTACACATTTTCAACGCTTTTTGTTCCACTTTTGAAGCTTTTTTGAGGCTTTTGACGCTCCTTTATCCAGGGACCTACTGGTGAAATGCAGACGGATAAATGGCCGCCAAAAGTCGCCGGAGCACAGATAAAAGTTCCCACAATGCAATCTGGAATATAAATAAACACAGATACAACTGTGAATCACTTTCTATGGACAATTTCTGTTAGAAAACATAGAGTCATACAACTGTTAACGAACAGACATTTCTTAGAGTGTATATATATACATTCAGGACCATGATGCGCATTAATTGAGCTGCAACTTTTATAAGCTACTGCTGCACAAAAGGCCTCTATCAAAGCTCTTGACGGTACTCAGCAAGGCCAGAAAGATATCTGTGGGTTCCTCACACCCACTAGACCCTGAAGTGGATTTGCTCCCATTGGGCCATCGATCCAGGGTCTCCAGGGTGAGCTGGAACGTTCCCCTGACGTTCCCCTAACGTTGAAACCTTTAGAGAACGTTCCCCTAATATTGCAACCTTTAGATAACGTTCCCCTAACATTGCGATCTTTAGATAACGTTCCCTTAACGTTCCCCTAACGTTGCAACCTTTAGATAACGTTCCCCTAACATTGCGATCTTTAGATAACGTTCCCTTAACGTTCCCCTAACGTTGCAACCTTTAGATAACGTTCCCTTAACATTGCAGCCTTTAGAGAACGTTCCCCTAACGTTCCCCTAATATTGCAACCTTTAGATAACGTTCCCCTAACGTTCCCTTAACATTGCAACCTTTAGAGAACGTTCCCCTAACATTGCAACCTTTAGAGAACGTTCCCCTAACATTGCAATCTTTAGATAACGTTCCCTTAACGTTCCCCTAACGTTGCAACCTTTAGATAATGTTCCCCTAACATTGCAACCTTTAGATAACGTTCCCCTAACATTGCAACCTTTAGAGAACGTTCCCCTAACGTTCCCCTAACATTGCAACCTCTAGATAACGTTCCCCTAACGTTCCCCTAACATTGCAACCTTTAGAGAACGTTCCCCTAACGTTGAAACCTTTAGAGAATGTTCCACTAACGTTCCCCTAACATTGCAACCTTTAGAGAACGTTCCCCTAACATTGCAACCTTTAGATAACGTTCCCCTAACATTGCAACCTTTAGATAACGTTCCCCTAATGTTCCCCTAATATTGCAACCTTTAGAGAACGTTCCCCTAACATTGCGATCTTAGATAACGTTCCCCTAACGTTGCAACCTTTAGATAACGTTCCCCTAACATTGCAACCTTTAGATAACGTTCCCCTAATGTTCCCCTAACATTGCAACCTTTAGAGAACGTTCCCCTAACATTGCGATCTTAGATAACGTTCCCCTAACGTTGCAACCTTTAGATAACGTTCCCCTAACATTGCGATCTTTAGAGAACGTCCCCTTAATGTTCCCCTAACGTTCCCCTAACGTTCTTTTTGATGAGTCATGTTTTAGGTTTTCCTTTTTTTGACTTTTTTGATTTTTTATAACTTCCATTCCTGGGAAACGAAAGTCAAGCTAAAGCAGAACTGAAGGTTTCACATGAAATGCAAACTCAACACCACAGACCTTTATCTTGGAAGCAGCATCAAGAACCAGACCAACTCCTTAGAGAACCCGTGGAGAACAACAGCTGAGCGATGTGGTGAGTAGCTAAATAATGACAATAGTAATGATTTAACCTATTAAACCTATTATTACATATTGGTATATTGGATATGACGATGTTATGATTCCCTTCTTTCTTCTTTCTATTTTCATCTCTTCCTACTTCCCTTAAAGCCGGGCTCATATGTTTCTTTAACCCTCCTGTTCTCCTCACAAGTTAAATAACTGATCAGTTCGTTATTTTCATTGAATTTTGGATGTTTTATTAATTTTATAGCATTTTAAGAAAAGAAAGATTTAAGAACACTGAAAAAAGTGATAGAAATGTAGGGGGAAAAAACAACAAAGACGTCCAAAAAAATGCAGAAAGAATCAACAAAGACGTTGTAAAAAGTGATAAAGAACTTCGGGAAAAGTTAGAAAAAGTCAAAAAGTCACAACAAATGTCGGAGAAAGCTTCAAAAACTACAAAAATGTCGACAAAGAAAGCTAAGCAACATGGATATAGGCCTACGTTAGGGTCTGAATCGAGGCCGAGTTGGAGGATGGGTTGGGTCTGAGTAAAGGACGCTAGAAGTAGGGAAGGAGTGATTTCTATCTTCTTTCCTAACCTCCTTCCTACATGAAATGAATTATCCAAACCCTTTATAGCACATTACATTAACTTGATGATGTTTGTTGATGTTTTTTTATTATTTTATTCTCCATCAGTGCTGCTCAGAGTCAAACAACACTGGAGTCCAAACTGGAGGCCCTGCAGTGCCACTTCACCTGGGATCTGGACCCCAGCAAGTCCATACTTTTACGCCGCAGGGCCACCCTGGAGGACATCGGCACCGAGGAGGGAAACCGCTGGCTGGGTCACATTTACAACCTGCGAGGGTTCGTTCAGTACAAGCTGGGGTTCACTGAGGACGCCCAGAGTTTCTTCAACAAGGCTGCAGAGGCCTTCAGGAAGATGAGAAACGCAGACCAGGGTCCCTGGTTGGTGGTGAACTACGGGGACCTGGCGTGGCTGCACCACCACCTGGGAGACCAAGCAGAGAGTCAGGCTTACCTGTCAAAGGTCCACGCCCTGATGAATGAATACCCATCTCCATCCCAGGACCCCCAGGACCAGCTCCATCCAGAGATCTACGCTGAGAAAGCCTGGACCCTGATGAAGTTCAGCGCAGAACAAAATAAACAGGCTGCAGGTTACTTCCAGAGAGCCATCAGGATGCAGCCGGACATGGTGGAGTGGAACACCAGCTACGTCTTAGGGTTAGCGGGTGTTGCCAAGCACAACGACAAAAAGCTGAAGGCTGACCTTCTGGAGAAAATGAGACTCGCCAAGGAACAGGATCCAGAGAACATGTACCTCGCTGCCCTCTACCTTAATCAATGCACTCAGAAAGGAGAAAATATTGAAGAAGAAGCACGTGAGTTAGCCAGAAAGGTGTTGAGAAATCCTGTGAGCAGCTACAGTGGCATTAGACCTTTACTAAAGGTCTACAGTTACTATGTTTCTGTTGATGCGGCCATTGCTTTGGCAGAGGAGGCTCTGGGAACCCATCCAGATGAGCGTTATCTGAAGAGATGCGCTGCACTCTGCTACAAATGGAAGATCATCTATGTCAGGGACAGTCGCCCGAGTCCAATGGAGATAGACCGAGCAATCAGTCTCCATCAAGAGGTGATTGCTCTCTACCCTGATTCGTTCCTTATAAAGAAAATAGCTTTCGCAAATATATACGCACAGTTAAATTACGGCCAGGCCGAAGCTGAGCGGATATACCAGGAGCTGCTCGAAGTGGATCTGGAACCTGCAGAGAAACAGATGCTCTACAACAGCTACGCAGAACATCTATACCTCAATTGTAGGGATTACCAAAAGTCAATCCAGTATCACATGAAGGCTGCAGCGATACCGCAGCACTCCGCCCATCGAAGGTACAGCATCAGAACTCTGAAGAGGATCAGAGACCGAGGCAGGAGCCACATGTGTAGAGAAATCCAGGAGTTTCTGGCAAACCTGCAAAAGCCATAGTGGTCTTAAAATCCAGAAGAAGATCACACGTCATCACTTCTATTGGTCGGCCGGTGCAGAAGGCAGCAACATCTTGTTTTTCTAGATTATTTTTTGGGGCTTTTCCCTTTAATTAACCCTCCTGTTGTCCTCGGGTCAAATTTGACCCCTTTAAAAAATGTCTATATCAAACAGCAACTTATAAAAACTGCTGCCAAATATATGTTTATGGCCTGGAACTGTACAATATCTACGAGTCGATGTCTGAAAAGGTGAAAAAAGTGCAAAACAAACAAGAATGAAAAAGAAAAAAACAAAAATATCTGAAATATGAGTTTCTTTTTAATCAAATTACCACAAAAAATGGATTGGATTCCATATAATGCTCTTTGGAAATACACTATTAGTCACAATAATTCATAATTTCTGCTTTTAACTCAGATATTAGGGATAATTCTTAAATCTTTTCGACCCTTTTGTGGCTTTCCCCCAATGGTTTTTTCCACATTGGGGGACTGAGCATTTTTTTTTAGCCTTTTGAATTTTTTTTTTAACATTTTTCTCTCTTATTTTACACTTTTTAAAAATTATTTTACCAACTTTTTTCTTCAAATGCTGAGAAATTGACAAAAAACACCCTAATTCAGTGAAAGTAGTGAACTGATTATTAATCAGCGTTGTTGGGAACCATCCATTAGACTTGAAGACACCAGGAGGGTTAAATAGACTTTGACTAAATGTTGTCTTTCTTGTTGTATTTCCTAAATAATTGACGTTCTGCTGCCACCTACTGGTGTAACCATGGTTACAGTTTATTACCACTTCACACTGACGGGGCTCAGTTTAACTGGAAAACACAAAATCTCTATTTAATCATCTTTAACCCGTCACCTTGGAGATATTAATGTAAAGTTGTATTTCTTTGATGCTTTGACTGAAAAGTTGAAAGTTAAAAAAATGGACCATGCAGCTGTCGTCCTCCCGGGTCAAAACTTCAAAAATCAACCCTTTTCCTGAAAGTTTTGTCTCTTTTTTCAATGTTTTTTAGTGTTTTTTTTTACATTTAGTGCTTCCTTTCACTACTATGTATAATATGTACCATGCACATAGGCCTGTGTGTTAATGTGATTACTTCCAGGAAAGATTCTCAAAATAAAAAACTGGAAGTGAGAAAGTTTTACCTGAGTCAGTCAATTACACAATTAATTTAAATATATCATATGTGGTCTTTCTATAATATTCCTATTATGCTGAATTATTTTTCCTTTGCATTGTATTTTTTAAAATAAGAACATACTACTGTCTTAAAATACAGGGGGCATAAGTATACACCCCCTATGTTAAAATACAGGGGGCATAAGTATACACCCCCCTATGTTAAAATACAGGGGCATAAGTATACACCCCCCTATGTTAAAATACAGGGGGCATAAGTATACACCCCCCTATGTTAAAATACAGGGGGCATAAGTATACACCCCCCTATGTTAAAATACAGGGGGCATAAGTATACACCCCCCTATGTTAAAATACAGGGGCATAAGTATACACCCCCCTATGTTAAAATACAGGGGCATAAGTATACACCCCCCTATGTTAAAATACAGGGGGCATAAGTATACACCCCCCTATGTTAAAATACAGGGGGCATAAGTATACACCCCCCTATGTTAAAATACAGGGGGCATAAGTATACACCCCCCTATGTTAAAATACAGGGGCATAAGTATACACCCCCCTATGTTAAAATACAGGGGGCATAAGTATACACCCCCCTATGTTAAAATACAGGGGGCATAAGTATACATCCCCCTATGTTAAAATACAGGGGGTATTAGTATACACCCCCCTATGTTAAAATACAGGGGGCATAAGTATACACCCCCCTATGTTAAAATACAGGGGGCATAAGTATACACCCCCCTATGTTAAAATACAGGGGATATTAGTATACACCCCCCTATGTTAAAATACAGGGGGTATTAGTATACACCCCCCTATGTTAAAATACAGGGGGTATTAGTATACACCCCCCTATGTTAAAATACAGGGGGCATAAGTATACACCCCCCTATGTTAAAATACAGGGGGCATAAGTATACACCCCCCTATGTTAAAATACAGGGGGTATTAGTATACACCCCCCTATGTTAAAATACAGGGGGCATAAGTATACACCCCCCTATGTTAAAATACAGGGGGCATAAGTATACACCCCCCTATGTTAAAATACAGGGGGTATTAGTAAACACCCCCCTATGTTAAAATACAGTGGGCATAAGTATACACCCCCTATGTTAAAATACAGGGGGCATAATTATACACCCCCCTATGTTAAAATACAGGGGGTATTAGTATACACCCCCCTATGTTAAAATACAGGGGGTATTAGTATACACCCCCTATGTTAAAATACAGGGGGTATTAGTATACACCCCCCTATGTTAAAATACAGGGGGCATAAGTATACACCCCCCTATGTTAAAATACAGGGGGCATAAGTATACACCCCCCTATGTTAAAATACAGGGGCATAAGTATACACCCCCCTATGTTAAAATACAAGGGCATAAGTATACACCCCCCTATGTTAAAATACAGGTGTATAAGTATACACCCCCTATGTTAAAATACAGGGGCATAAGTATACACCCCCCTATGTTAAAATACAGGGGCATAAGTATACACCCCCTATGTTAAAATACAGGGGCATAAGTATACACGCCCCTATGTTAAAATACAGGGGGCATAAGTATACACCCCCCTATGTTAAAATACAAGGGCATAAGTATACACCCCCCTATGTTAAAATACAGGGGTATAAGTATACACCCCTCTATGTTAAAATACAGGGGTATAAGTATACACCCCCCTATGTTAAAATACAGGGGGTATTAGTATACAGCCCCCTATGTTAAAATACAGGGGGTATTAGTATACACCCCCCTATGTTAAAATACAGGGGGTATTAGTAAACACCCCCCTATGTTAAAATACAGGGGGTATTAGTATACACCCCCCTATGTTAAAATACAGTGGGCATAAGTATACACCCCCCTATGTTAAAATACAGGGGACATAAGTATACACCCCCCTATGTTAAAATACAGTGGGCATAAGTATACACCCCCCTATGTTAAAATACAGGGGCATAAGTATACACCCCCCTATGTTAAAATACAGGAGGCATAAGTATACACCCCCCTATGTTAAAATACAGGGGGTATTAGTATACACCCCCCTATGTTAAAATACAGGGGGCATAAGTATACACCCCCCTATGTTAAAATACAGGGGGCATAAGTATACACCCCCCTATGTTAAAATACAGGGGGCATAAGTATACACCCCCCTATGTTAAAATACAGGGGGCATAAGTATACACCCCCCTATGTTAAAATACAGGGGCATAAGTATACACCCCCCTATGTTAAAATACAGGGGGCATAAGTATACACCCCCCTATGTTAAAATACAGGGGCATAAGTATACACTCCCCTATGTTAAAATACAGGGGGCATAAGTATACACCCCCCTATGTTAAAATACAGGGGGCATAAGTATACACCCCCCTATGTTAAAATACAGGGGACATAAGTATACACCCCCCTATGTTAAAATACAGGGGGCATAAGTATACACCCCCCTATGTTAAAATACAGGGGGCATAAACACAAACAGGAAGAGGGAACACACACTAAGAAGGAAGCAGAAACAAGCGCTCCCTTATTTCCTAGTCAAAGGCATGCAAATGGAAATGGCTGGAAGCATCACATGTAGCCGGGGTTTGACTCGTTGGACTGATACTAAATCATATTTACGGCTCAATCTGAGTCATTTAACTCTTGTGTCGACCTGCAACTTTTTGTTTTTAAAAATGTAGTTTTAGTTTTAGTTTTTTGACACTTTTCCAAATTTATTTGTTATTTTTTAGCAAGTTCTTTGTCACTTTCTACCAATTTGTTTTGCCACTTTTCCACAATGTTTTGTCATTTTTTAAGAAAAGATAATATATATTATATTATATTATATTATTACATAATATATTATATTATATTATATTATATTATATACACCGGCTCTTTGGACGTTGGGAGTTATGACAGAAATAAAACTATTGATTGATCTTTCACTGTCTGTCTGTCTGTGTGTGTGTGTGTGTGTCTTTCTGTGTGTGTATCTGTCTGTCTGTGTGTGTGTATTTTTGTGCGTGCTCGCACGTGTGTGTGTGTGTTCAGTCTGTCCCAGGAGCTCAGCAGTCCTGATCAGAGTGCCTATTATATTATATTATATATGTACTACTCTATGATACTATTACTACTATTATATATACTATTATATAGTACCACACACAGACAGAAAGACACACACACAGAATGAAGTCTCTTTATATAGACCTTAGTGGTCCCTAATACTGGATCTAAAGTCTCTTTATATAGACCTTAGTGGTCCCTAATACTGTATCTGAAGTCTCTTTTATATAGACCTTAGTGGTCCCCTAATACTGTATCTGAAGTCTCTTTTATATAGACCTTAGTGGTCCCTAATACTGTATCTGAAGTCTCTTTTATATAGACCTTAGTGGTCCCTAATACTGTATCTGAAGTCTCTTTATATAGACCTTAGTGGTCCCTAATACTGTATCTGAAGTCTCTTTTATATAGACCTTAGTGGTCCCTAATACTGTATCTGAAGTCTCTTTTATATAGACCTTAGTGGTCCCTAATACTGGATCTAAAGTCTCTTTTATATAGACCTTAGTGGTCCCCTAATACTGTATCTGAAGTCTCTTTATATAGACCTTAGTGGTCCCCTAATACTGTATCTAAAGTCTCTTTTATATAGACCTTAGTGGTCCCTAATACTGTATCTGAAGTCTCTTTATATAGACCTTAGTGGTCCCCTAATACTGTATCTGAAGTCTCTTTTATATAGACCTTAGTGGTCCCTAATACTGTATCTGAAGTCTCTTTATATAGACCTTAGTGGTCCCTAATACTGTATCTGAAGTCTCTTTTATATAGACCTTAGTGGTCCCATCCCAGAGTCTGGTCTAGACCTGGTCTTTATGGAGATAACTGTTGTTGTGATTTAGCGCAATATAAATAAAATTGAATTAAAATTGAACTGAATATTACATTACAAACATACAACTGTTTATTTTTCTTACAGCACAGCAAACTTCATACACAGAGTATAATGTACGTATTTCAACTTAAAAATTAAAACATTCACCATAACAGGAATATAATAACTGTGATAACGTTAGTAATAACATCTGATCAAAATCTATTTTAATTAATATTATACAGTAACTTCTTACCAACCATTTATTTTTCTTACAGCAAAGATAATTTTAACAAAAGAGTAGTATGTTTTTATTTAAAGTTCAAAAACAGTTGAAAACATTCACCACAACAGGAATATATAATAAACAGTTAACCCTTGTGTCCCAGGTCAGAACTCAAAAGGACATTTTTAACGCTTTTTTGACATTTTTTTGACGTTTTTTTGATACGTTTGAGATACTTTTTTCTCACTTTTGACGCTTTTTTCCAACATTTTCTTCATTTTTGTAACCCTACCATCATTATACTGTACACGTCACTAACACCAATACATCACCACTAGTTTTACACTATTTTCTTTATCAAATTCATGGTCAAGAAGCCTCATTTATATGAAATTATATAATTTGTTTTAGCTTTTGTCAAAGTGATTTTTATCTACTTAGCTTTTTCATGACCTTGATTTAACTTTACATTCATATTTGCGAGTTCTATTTTCTTCAATGAGGCTAAAGAGCATCACCTCTTCATGGAGACTGATTGCGTTGCTTTGGGCGAATGTTAAAGACATTATGGCTCCTGCAGGTTTGCCAGAAGCTCCTCTATCTCTCTACGCATTGGGCTTCTGTTTTTGTTCTTCTCCAGGGTTGTGATGCTAATCTTTCGATGGATGGATTGATGCGGTATCTTTGCCACCTCCATGTGATATCGTAGTGACCTCTCGTTGTCTTGTTGCTGGAAGTATAAATATTTTGCATAGATGCTGTAGAGCATCTGTTTGTCTGCAGGCTCCAGATCATCTCTTCCTAGCAGCTCCTGGTATATCTGCTCAGCTTTATTCTGGCTGTCATTTAACCTTGCGTATATCTTTGCGAGGTTTATTTTCTTCGCAAATGAAGAATGAGGGTAGAGAGCAATCACCTCCTCATGGAGACTGATTGCTCGGTCTATCACGCTCTGCTTGGGGCGACTGTCCTTGAAGATCTTCCATTGGTAGCAGTATGCGAGACATTTCTTAAGATAACGCTCATCTGGATGTTTTCCCAGAGCCTCCTCTGCCAAATCTATGGCCTCATCAATACACACATGATTTATGTAAACCTTTAGTAAAGGTTTAATGCCACTGTAGCTGCTCACAGGATTTCTCAACACCTTTCTGGCTAACTCACGTACTTCATCTTTGATTCTCTGTCCTTTCTTTGCACATTGCTCGAGGTAGTAAACAGCGAGGTTCATGTTCTCTGGATCCTGTTCTTTGGCAAGTCTCATTTTCTCCAAAATGTCAGCCTCCTGTCCTTGGTCGTTTTGCCAAAAATCAGACATTAACATTAAGACGTAGCTGGTGTTCCACTCCACCTTGTCCGGCTGCATCCTGATGGCTCTCTGGAAGTAATCTGCAGCCTGTTTCTTTTGTTCTGCGCTGAACTTCATCAGGGTCCAGGCTTTCTCAGCGTAGATCTCTGGATGGAGCTGGTCCTGGGGGTCCTGGGATGGAGATGGGTATTTCTTCATCAGGGCGTGGACCTTTGACAGGTAAGCCTGACTCTCTGCTTGGTCTCCCAGGTGGTGGTGCAGCCACGCCAGGTCCCCGTAGTTCACCACCAACCAGGGACCCTGGTCTGCGTTTCTCATCTTCCTGAAGGCCTCTGCAGCCTTGTTGAAGAAACTCTGGGCGTCTTCGGTGAGGCCCAGCTTGTACTGAACGAACCCCCGCAGGTTGTAAATGTGACCCAGCCAGCGGTTTCCCTCCTCGGTGCCGATGTCCTCCAGGTATTCCCTGTGACGTAAAAGTATGGACTTGCTGGGCTCCAGATCCCAGGTGAAGTGGCACTGCAGGGCCTCCAGTTTGGACTCCAGTGTTGTTTGACTCTGAGCAGCACTGATGGAGAATGAAAATAAGTATTAATTAACAATTTTCATTCATATTTTTAACAGTATACACACACAAAAACAATCCTACCACAAATGATATGCAATTTAGGAAGATGTTATATTCATAGAAGATAATAAATTATAGATGATAATAATCTTAAATTCTCCTCAACTTATCCTCTGTAGTCCACCATAAGAAATAGTTTTATTTAGAGAAAAGAAAGAAGAAAATAGGGATGCAAAGATCAACATTGACTTGTAGGATCAATAATGTTAATATTTTGGGCTTTGGGGCTCAATAATACGATGTTAAATAAATCATATTGATTATCTTTATCTATTAAAAGCAGCAGCTACTCACCTCATCATTCAGCTCAGTACTTCTCTAAATATTCAGCTGGTTTCTGCTCTCGATGCTGCTTTGGGTCCGCTGGTATGAAGTCAGTGATGTCCAACTTCTACTTCTGGAAATGATGAGATGTTGTTGATGCACGCAGCTTTAAATATGCATGCTGAGGTCGGAGCGTAGTCAAATAACTTCAGTCTTATCTCACCTTGACTGTCGCTTCCCAGGAATCGAAACCTACAGCCAAATATCTGGAACACTATGATGACTCGCTGATTTTCACACAATAAAATAGTCAAGCCCAAGAGGATGTCATTGTGGGGTGTATGTTTTATTGTTGTTAAAGTGTAATCTGTTTTTAGTCTGTCAAGCACTTTTAGTTTGAATTTTGCTATATACATATATATATATATATATATATATATATATATATGATATATATATATATATATATACTATATGTTCTGATTGGAGGAGGTTAACATGCTCTACGGTCTGATAGGAGGAGGTTAACATGCTCTACGGTCTAATAGGAGGAGGTTAACATGCTCTACGGTCTGATAGGAGGAGGTTAACATGCTCTATGGTTTGATAGGAGGAGGTTAACATGCTCTATGGTCTGATAGGAGGAGGTTAACGTGCTCTATGGTCTGATAGGAGGAGGTTAACATGCTCTATGGTCTGATAGGAGGAGGTTAACATGCTCTATGGTCTGATAGGAGGAGCTTAACATGCTCTATGGTCTGATAGGAGGAGGTTAACATGCTCTATGGTCTGATAGGAGGAGGTTAACATGCTCTATGGTCTGATAGGAGGAGGTTAACATGCTCTATGGTCTGATAGGAGGAGGTTAACATGCTCTATGGTCTGATAGGAGGAGGTTAACATGCTCTATGGTCTGATAGGAGGAGGGTAACATGCTCTATGGTCTGATAGGAGGAGGGTAACATGCTCTATGGTCTGATAGGAGGAGGTTAACATGCTCTATGGTCTGATAGGAGGAGGTTAACATGCTTTATGGTCTGATAGGAGGAGGGTAACATGCTCTATGGTCTGATAGGAGGAGGTTAACATGCTCTATGGTCTGATAGGAGGAGGTTAACATGCTCTATGGTCTGATAGGAGGAGGTTAACATGCTCTATGGTCTGATAGGAGGAGGTTAACATGCTCTATGGTCTGATAGGAGGAGGTTAACATGCTCTATGGTCTGATAGGAGGAGGTTAACATGCTCTATGGTCTGATAGGAGGAGGTTAACATGCTCTATGGTCTGATAGGAGGAGGTTAACATGCTCTATGGTCTGATAGGAGGAGGTTAACATGCTCTATGGTCTGATAGGAGGAGGGTAACATGCTCTATGGTCTGATAGGAGGAGGTTAACATGCTCTATGGTCTGACATAAGGACGTCTGTCTATCATCATCAGTGCATGTCCCATGTTTCAATCGTCCCGGGTCTCCCATAGTGGGGGCGTTTGGGTGTCATTTCCTGCATTCTGATACACTTTAATGCAACAATTTACAGTTGAAATACCTTTATTTAGCCTATCGAAGGAAAACACTGATGACAATTCAAATTGTATGAAAAATGTTGTTGCATGTCATTTTTAAGTGGTATATGGAAATCCTGGAGCTTTCTCAGTGGGTATACCTGCACATCACGTAGACTGTACCACTGTATACAATTGACTAAAACACCCATATTCACTGAAAGTAGTGAAAGTAGTGGTAGTAGGAGCATTGTATGGAACCATCCATGTTATTTCTTTTTACAATTTGGTTGAAAGAAACCCAAATTTCTGATATTCCCTATAGAAACTTGAAAATGGGTGAAATGTAACAGGAGGTTAAAGTTGTGAACCTGTTGCTATTGAAACATGACATCTTAATGTTTGAATTTGACAGGAAGGTGCAGCTATTAAAATGTGAAAAAATGATTATTTCACTCAGTGTGGCATCTGAAAATCAATTTAACCCTCATGTTGTCTTCATGTTGTCCTCATGTTGCCTTCATGTTGTCCTCATGTTGTCTTTGTGTTACCCTCATGTTGTCCTCATGTTGTCCTCATGTTGTCTTCATGTTGCCCTCATGTTATCCTCATGTTGCCCTGATGTTGTCATCATGTTGTCTTCATGTTGTCGTTATGTTGTCCTCATGTTGTCCTCATGTTGTCCTCATGTTGCCTTCATGTTGCCCTCATGTTGTCCTCATGTTGCCCTGATGTTGTCATCATGTTGTCTTCATGTTGTCGTTATGTTGTCCTCATGTTGTCGTTATGTTGTCCTCATGTTGTCGTTATGTTGTCCTCATGTTGCCTTCATGTTGCCCTCATGTTATCCTCATGTTGCCCTGATGTTGTCATCATGTTGTCTTCATGTTGTCGTTATGTTGTCCTCATGTTGTCGTTATGTTGTCCTCATGTTGTCGTTCATGTTGTCCCCATGTTGTCCCCATGTTGCCCTCATGTTGTCATCATGTTGTCCTCATGTTGTCATCATGTTGTCCTCATGTTGTCATCATGTTGTCCCCATGTTGTCCTATATCAATGTTCTTTTTAATTCCCCAAAATAACATGATTGATTCCACCCAACGCTCTTTGCCAAGTACAAATCTCTACTTTCATTAATTTTAGGGCGTCTTATTCAATTTTATAGCATTGTAAAACAAATTGAAGTGTTTTTGAAATAGTATTGAGTAAAAGTTGACATATTTCAGTCTGTGATTATCATCAACATCCATTCCTTTAATTTTACTCTCAATAATTCCTCCATCCATCCATCTTCATCCACTTATCCGGTATCAGGTCTTGGGGGCAGTAGCTCCAGCAGGGGACCCCAAACTTCCATTTCCCGAGCCACATCAACCAGCTCCGACTGGGGGATCCTGAGGCGTTCCCAGGCCAGGTTGGAGATATAATCTCTCCACCTAGTCCTGGGTCTTCCCCGAGTCCTCCTCCCAGCTGGACGTGCCTGGAACACCTCCCTAGGGAGGCGCCCAGGAGGCATCCTTACCAGATGCCCGAACCACCTCAACTGGCTCCTTTCGACGCGAAGGAGCAGCGGCTCTACTCCGAGCTCCTCTCGGATGACTGAGCTTCTCACCCGATCTCTAAGGGAGACCCAGCCCCCCTCCTGAGGAAACCCATTTCGGCCGCTTGTACCCTGGATCTCGTTCTTTCGGTCATGACCCAGCCTTCATGACCATAGGTGAGGGTAGGAACGAAAATTGCCCGGTAGATCGAGAGCTTTGCCTTCTGGCTCAGCTCCCTTTTCGTCACAACGGTGCGATAAACAGAATGTAATACCGCACCGGCTGCTCCGATTCTCCGACCAATCTCACGCTCCATGGTCCCCTCACTCGCAAACAAGACCCCAAGGTACTTAACCTCCTTCACTTGGGGTAAGGACTCACTCCCTACCTGAAGAAAGTGTCACAGACCCGTTTAGGGGAGTGTGCTAAACCCAGGAATACCAGTAAATCTTTCCACTGACAAACAGGATCGCAGGCAACTCGGCTCAAATATAACGCTTTTATTCTAAACAGTTTTTAAACTAGCAACAAACAACTGATTACAAAACACCATTAAGAGATTAGAAATCAAGTACTAAGGTTAAACACGCTAAAAATAATGTTCTTATCGTTCATGTTCAACGTTCTGTATAGTCAGTGGCAATGGCTGTGCAAAGGGCGGCCGTGTCCTGCTCCTGGAGACTGGCTCGTTCTTTTGCCGGTCCACGCGGTGTCCTACGCCTCTCGTTGGCCGACGCTGGGGGCAAACAGGGAGAGCACTCTCAATGAACAGATCACAAACAGTTCTTGTGCCCACACACTCTCCGAGGGTAGGTGGCAGACTTTCCTTTACTTATCTATTTCCTCGCGTTGTATCTCTCTCTAGAGTGGCTGCCGTCAATCCTTCGCCAAGCCGTCCGTTCGTCCCGGTTACCGCTATCCTCCGTGTCCGTAGGGCTTCCTTTCCTCGACGTCTGCTCTGCTCTCCTGCTCCCGACCTGTGCTGTCCCGGCCGTGTCCTTCTCTCTCCTTTACTGCACTCCTGCTCTCCTTTTAACAGCTTGCACTCTCACACACCTGCTTCGTTAAGTCCAGGTGTTTCCAATTGTCTCTGCCTCAGCCCATTAAGTCTGGGCGACCAAAAAAGGAACAAGGGGGAGGGGCTCCAGTCTTGTCAGGGGGAGAGACAACCAGTCTGTACATAAAACTAAACCCAACCCAAAACATGCAATAATAAGTCATGCAGTAATAAAACATGGAATAGTAAATCACACAATAATAAAACATGCAATAGTAAATCACGCGATAATACGTCATACAATAATAAAACATACAATAGAGGAACATGCGGATGCCCAACAACAAAACCCATGCAACAAC
>CM057245.1:30833221-30853221 GCA_029931835.1 Etheostoma nigrum
TGTATCTGAAGTCTCTTTTATATAGACCTTAGTGGTCCCTAATACTGTATCTGAAGTCTCTTTATATAGACCTTAGTGGTCCCCTAATACTGTATCTGAAGTCTCTTTTATATAGACCTTAGTGGTCCCTAATACTGTATCTGAAGTCTCTTTATATAGACCTTAGTGGTCCCTAATACTGTATCTGAAGTCTCTTTATATAGACCTTAGTGGTCCCTAATACTGTATCTGAAGTCTCTTTTATATAGACCTTAGTGGTCCCTAATACTGTATCTGAAGTCTCTTTATATAGACCTTAGTGGTCCCTAATACTGTATCTGAAGTCTCTTTATATAGACCTTAGTGGTCCCCTAACACTGTATCTGAAGTCTCTTTATATAGACCTTAGTGGTCCCTAATACTGTATCTGAAGTCTCTTTTATATAGACCTTAGTGGTCCCCTAATACTGTATCTGAAGTCTCTTTATATAGACCTTAGTGGTCCCTAATACTGTATCTGAAGTCTCTTTATATAGACCTTAGTGGTCCCCTAATTCTGTATCTGAAGTCTCTTTATATAGACCTTAGTGGTCCCCTAATTCTGTATCTGAAGTCTCTTTATATAGACCTTAGTGGTCCCTAATACTGTATCTGAAGTCTCTTTTATATAGACCTTAGTGGTCCCTAATACTGTATCTGAAGTCTCTTTATATAGACCTTAGTGGTCCCCTAATACTGTATCTGAAGTCTCTTTTATATAGACCTTAGTGGTCCCCTAATATTGTATCTGAAGTCTCTTTTATATAGACCTTAGTGGTCCCCTAATACTGTATCTGAAGTCTCTTTATATAGACCTTAGTGGTCCCTAATACTGTATCTGAAGTCTCTTTATATAGATCTTAGTGGTCCCCTAATACTGTATCTGAAGTCTCTTTTATATAGACCTTAGTGGTCCCTAATACTGTATCTGAAGTCTCTAGTGTGTGTGTGTGTGTGTGTGTTGTTCTTACCCCAGCAGAATTTGCCCATAGGGTGTCCGGGTTTAGCCAAACTCCCAAACAGCATCTCTTTCCGATGAGAGTCAGACGGCCTCGCTAACTGGTACTCTGAGCAGGACAGGAGAAGAAGACTATTAATAACATTAACAACATTAATTCATTAATTCATTAATTAATAACAAGGGTGTGACTTGCAGTTTATTTGTAGTTATTTATGAGTTTTCATTAAAATATTAATATGATAATTTGTTTTATTGTCTCAACAGAACATCAAAATATATTAAAGTTCTGATAAATAAAATGTAGAAAAATACAAACTTAAGATATGAAACTTAAACAAAAACACAGACACACACACACACACACACACACACACACAGGGACACACACACACATGCAGGGACACAGACTAGAGGATGGATACCCGACCCGAGCCCGACGGGACCCGACGGTACCCGACGGGTCGGGCCGGGTTGGGACAGATTTTTAGAAAGGATGCTCGGGTTCGGGTCGGGCTCGGTCACATCAGCGCGATAAGGCATTGAACATTTAGAATTTAAAACAGCTTAAAATAAATGTCCAATATTACCCTAACATCCGTCTTCCTGTGTGCTGTGACAACCAAAGACGTGCGTATTAAGCTCCATGTGGCAGCGCAACGATGGAAGATGTTAAAAAGAAGTTGGCCGCAGGAGATTTTAAAACTATTGAAAACGAAGGAAAGTCAGCTGTGCATTGATGCTCATCTGTTGACATTTCCCAATGCCTTCCTACAATTGCTTAATAAAAGCGGCTTTCCACACAAACAAATGTACATGTGTCATTAGTATGAGAAACAAATGCGATTTTAACTGTCGGGCTCGGACAGAAAAATCCGGCCCGATCCGCACTCTAATACACACACACACACACGCACGCAGGGACACAGACACACAGATACACACACGCAGGGACACACACACGCAGGGACACACACACGCAGGGACACACACACGCAGGGACACACACACGCAGGGACACAGACACACACACACACGCAGGAACACAGACACACACGTACACACACACGCAGGGACACGCACGCACGGACACCCACACGCAGGGACACAGACACAGGGACACACACACGCACGCACGGACACCCACACGCAGGGACACAGACACAGGGACTAACACACGCACGCACGGACACCCACACGCAGGGACACAGACACAGGGACACACACACGCACGCACGGACACCCACACGCAGGGACACAGACACAGGGACACACACACGCACGCAAGGACACACACACGCACACACATGCAGGGACACACACACACGCACACACATGCAGGGACACACACACACAAATACACGCAGGGACACAGACACACAGATACACACACAGGGACACAGACACACACACACACAGGGACACAGACACACACACACACACACACGCAGGGACACAGACACACAGATACACACACACACACACGCGCAGGGACACAGACACACAGATACACACACACACAGGGACACAGACACACACACACACACACACGCAGGGACACAGACACACAGATACACACACACACCCACACGCAGGGACACAGACACAGGGACACACACACGCACGCAAGGACACACACACGCACACACATGCAGGGACACACACACACAAATACACGCAGGGACACAGACACACAGATACACACACAGGGACACAGACACACACACACACAGGGACACAGACACACACACACACACACACGCAGGGGCACAGACACACAGATACACACACACACACACACACACACACGCGCAGGGACACAGACACACAGATACACACACACACACACACACACATGCAGGGACACAGACACACACACACACACACACATGCAGGGACACAGACACACACACACACACACACACGCAGGGACACAGACACACACACACAGGGACACAGACACACACACACACACACACACTCACCGCTGTCCACAGCCTCCACCTCTCTGTCGATGGCGTCCTCTATCATCAGAGGACAGATGAAGAACTGAGCCCACCTGCAGCAGAAGGAATAAAAAACAGAAAGTTATGATGTCATGCTGATTCACACGAGGGTTAACTCGTTAAGATCAGAGTGAGCTCACCTGTCGAGCGCCTCTCTGAAATACTTCCTCTGCACGTCGAACTGGAAGATGGTCCTCTCACAGTCGGTGGAGGCGTTGTCGCTGCCGCCGTGCTTCTTCAGGAAGGCGTCGAAGCCGTTCTCCGCCGGGTACTTCTCACTTCCCATGAACACCACTACACAAACAGCCAGGAAAATATATATTTATATATATATATATATATATATATATATATATATATATATATATATACACACACATATATATATATATATATATATATATATATATATATATATATATATATATATATACAGTACATACATACATACATACATACATACATACATAGACACACACACACACACAGGGTCCATGTGTGTGTGTCCATGTGTGTGTCGCTGTGTGTGTCCATGTGTGTGTCGCTGTGTGTGTCCATGTGTGTCCATGTGTGTGTCCGTGTGTGTGTCCGTGTGTGTGTCCATGTGTGTGTCGCTCTGTGTGTTGCTGTGTGGCCATGTGTCCATGTGTGTGTCGCTGTGTGTGTCCATGTGTGTGTCGCTGTGTGTCTATGTGTGTCTATGTGTGTATCGCTGTGTGTGTCCATGTGTGTGTCGCTGTGTGTGTCTATGTGTGTGTCGCTGTGTGTGTCTATGTGTGTGTCCATGTGTGTGTCTCTGTGTGTGTCCATGTCTGTGTCGCTGTGTGTGTCCATGTGTGTGTCGCTGTGTGTGTCTCTGTGTGTGTCCATGTGTGTGTCGCTGTGTGTGTGTCGCTGTGTATGACCATGTGTGTGTCGCTGTGTGTGTCTATGTGTGTCCATGTGTGTGTCGCTGTGTGTGTCTATGTGTGTCCATGTGTGTGTCCACGTGTGTGTCGCTGTGTGTGTCTATGTGTGTGGCCATGTGTGTGTCGCTGTGTGTGTCTCTGTGTGTGTCGCTGTGTGTCTATGTGTGTGTCCATGTGTGTGTCCTGCGTGTGTCGTGTGTGTCGCTGCATGTGTGCGTGTTTACAATTTCGGCTCCTAAGGGTTACAAAAACATTTATTTTGCACATTGCATTTCGCAAGTAAACTCTAATTTTGTCTTGTTGTAATTAATAATTCTAAAATAATAATAATAATTCTCTAATAAAACGAGTTTCAAGGTGTTTTCACTGCTTTATTTTGCTGCTGTTTAACTTCAATAAATGCAACACCTTTCCAAAAGTCACTTGGCAGTAGTGTTAAATCATCCAGATTTCTTCTGTGTTCCCCTGAGTGTCTGTAAGTTCTGTTTCCTGTTTTATTTTGAAGTCTGGTTTCTGTCTTGTCCTGTTTTTGGTTCTACTTCCTGTGTCTTCCCTCTCCTGTGATTACCTGATGTTTACCACCTGCTCCCTTGTCTCCCTGCGTGTTCCTGATCTTCCTCCCGAGTGTTCCCCCGTGTAGTCTCCCTGTTTCTGCATGTCCTTCTCCCCCCTGTGCCTGTCTTTTTTTGGATTTTTGGACCTTTTTGATTTGTTTTGGTATTTCCTGGGTTTTGCCTCGTTCTTTTGCTCCCTGTATTCTCCTCGGACTGTGTGACGGTGAACCCCCGTGCACCTGCTCCGGCCTGCCTCCTCTTCTTTGCTTTTGGGTCCTCATTCCACCCCATCATCACAGAAAATATTTAAAATGAGACGATAAAGAGAGACGAAATAAAAGAATAAAATCGATAAAGTGTACTGCACATAACAAACTGGCTAATAATCTAAATAAAAAAGGGATTTATTGTTGAGCTCTTTAAGCGAAGACATGTAGATGCGTGTTGCTGTGTGTGTCCATCCATGTGTGTGTCGCTGTGTGTGTCCATGTGTGTGTCGCTGTGTGTGTCCATGTGCGTGTCCATGTGTGTGTTGCTGTGTGTGACAAGACATGTAGATGTAAGTAGCTCTGAGTCAGGGTGCAGGTCTAAAGACTCACTGTGCTCCAGGAAGTGTGCGAGGCCGGGCAGGTCGTCGGGGTCACTGAAGCTCCCGACGCTGATGCACAGAGCAGCTGCTGCCTGCACACACACACACACACACACACACACACACACACACACACACACACACACACACACACACACACACACACACACACACACACACACACACACACACACACACACACACACACACACACACACACACACACACACACACACACACACTTTCAACTAGAAGCTACTTATTCTGCAGCTGAAGACCATCGGCGACTATTAACACAACAATAACTTCCTTCACAGTTACGCTCATATGATATCAAGAGGAATGGCTATGCTCATAAATCCTGGGTGTTCTGAATCTGTTTTTGCTTTTATATCAACAAATAACCCAAATTGATTGTCTTGATACTGTCATGCATAAGAGATTTTTTTCTGTCCTGGACTCGGTCTTGACTCGGACTCGACTAGTCCTGGTCTCGGACTTGTCTTGGACTCGACAAAGGTGGTCTTGACTACAGCCCTACTAACACTTATATGATTTTGTCGACTAGTCAATTAGTTGATTTAATCGACAGAGCCTTTGAGAGGTGGTTAAGACTAGAAAATATAATTATATTTAAATATATAATGAACTGTCTGTAAAACTGAGTTTCTACACAATTAATCCTGAAAAAGCACCTCTTTAAACAATGAGTGCACCAAAAATGTGCTCATAAGTATCTTGGAATTGAGTAATTAAGCATGAAGAAGAATAAAAAATGACTTAACTAAAGAAATCTTAGACGACTAAGATTAAAACCCCAGATTAATCGACTAAGAGGGGACGGCCTAGTGGTCTGGGCTCTAAAAAGTCACAAAATGGATCAGTGTTTCCCAAAAAAGTCCCGAGATGACGTCCTCAAATGTCTCGTTTTGTCCACAACTCAAAGAAATTCAGTTTCCTGTCCCAGAGGAAAGAAGAAACTAGAAGATATTCACATCTAACATGCTGGCGTCACTCAAGTTTGACTGTTTTTACATTAAAAAATGACTCAAATTGATTCATCGTTTATCAAAGTACTAGTAATAGCGAGTAATTAGAAGCTACAGTGAGACGTTTCTGTCTCCACCGTGGGGAATGGACAATAATAAATGACGACAACACGGTTGGCACATCCTCATGATTCATTTTTTCTATTTAAAAAAACAAGATTTCTCTGATTGCAGCTTGTTAAATATGAATATGTTCTAGTTTCTTCTCTCCTCTGGGAATCTTAGTCGGCTAATACCAAAACCACAGACCAGTCGGCTCAGAGGGGACGGCCCTACTACTGAGTATTTAGATCAGGGACGTCCCCCACCTGCTTCTCAGAGCTCCCTCTCTTCGTCCTCGCAGCGCTGTCCTCGTCCAACTCGTCGAAGTCGCTGTCCTGCTCTTCTTCTTCGTCTTCCTCCTCGTCCTCATCCGACCCCTCGCCAGAGTCTCCTTCCTCCTCACCTTTCGCCCCTCCCTCCTCGTCCTCCCCCTCCTCTGTCTCCGCCTCGCCCTCTCCGTCTTCGCTGCCTCCCTGCCCGTCCCCCCCGCTGAAGTCGGAAATGAGGAGCGCTCGTAGGCCGTTACTCAACTCGATGTATCTGCAAAGAGACGGACGCAATCTCTGCATTCAAACACCGGAGCTGGCTAAGACTTCGGCTGAATCACATTTCTCTCTTACCCCTTTACCCCTAACCTTTACCCTTAGCCATTATCCCTACCATCTTACCCTTAGCCCCTAACCCCTACCCCTTACCCCTACCCCTTACCCCTAGCACTTACCCCTAGCCCCTAGCACCTTACCCCTAGCCTCTTACCCCTAGCCCTTACCCCTAGCACATTACCCTTACCCCTAGCACTTACCCTTACCCCTAGCCCTTACCCATAACCCCTTACCCCTAGCACTTACCCTTACCCCTAGCCCTTACCCCTAGCCCCTTACCCCTAGCCCCTAGCACCTTACCCCTAGCCCCTTACCCCTAGCCCTTACCCCTAGCACCTTACCCCTAGCCTCTTACCCCTAGCCCTTACCCCTAGCACCTTACCCCTAGACCCTTACCCCTAGCCCTTACCCCTAGCACCTTACCCCTAGCCTCTTACCCCTAGCCCTTACCCCTAGCACCTTACCCCTAGCCCTTACCCCTAGCACCTTACCCCTAGCCCCTTACCCCTTACCCCTAGCCCCTAGCACCTTACCCCTAGACCCTTACCCCTAGCCCTTACCCCTAGCACCTTACCCCTAGCCTCTTACCCCTAGCCCTTACCCCTAGCCCTTACCCCTAGCACCTTACCCCTAGCCTCTTACCCCTAGCCCTTACCCCTAGCCCTTACCCCTAGACCCTTACCCCTAGCCCTTACCCCTAGCACCTTACCCCTAGCCTCTTACCCCTAGCCCTTACCCCTAGCACCTCTACCCCTAGCCCTTACCCCTAGCACCTTACCCCTAGCCTCTTACCCCTAGCCCTTACCCCTAGCCCTTACCCCTAGACCCTTACCCCTAGCCCTTACCCCTAGCACCTTACCCCTAGCCTCTTACCCCTAGCCCTTACCCCTAGCCCTTACCCCTAGCACCTTACCCCTAGCCCCTTACCCCTAGCACCTTACCCCTAGCCCTTACCCCTAGCACCTTACCCCTAGCCCTTACCCCTAGCACCTTACCCCTAGCCCCTTACCCCTAGCCCCTACACCTTACCCCTAGCCCTTACCCCTAGCCCCTTACCCCTAGCCCTTACCCCTAGCACCTTACCCCTAGCCCCTTACCCCTAGCCCCTAGCACCTTAACCCTAGCCCTTAACCCTAGCCCCTAGCACCTTACCCCTAGCCCCTAGCACCTTACCCCTAGCCCTTACCCCTACCCTTACCCCTAGCCCATTACCCCTAGCCCCCTACCCCTACCCCCTAGCCCCTTACCCCTAGCACCTTACCCCTAGCCTTACCCCTAGCCGCTTACCCTTAGCCCATTACCCCTAGCCCCTTACCCCTACCCTTACCCCTAGCCCCTTACCCTTAGCCCATTACCCCTAGCCCCTTACCCCTACCCTTACCCCTAGCCCCTTACCCCTAGCCATATGTGCCCTCTCCTCACGTTGGGCAGTGACATAACTATCATGTAACCCAGACATTCAAAGCAGACTCTTTGTTTGTGTCCCACCTGTATTTCTTGGGGTCGCTGGGTGAACTGATGATCTCTGCATCTCCCGGGTCGTCTGCACCGGCTCCTCCAGCTGCTCCCCCGTCTCCAGCCGCCACCTGGGCCCTGACTTCCTGTTGGGGCGGTGACGGCGGCGGGGGGGCTCACCCTGGTCTGGAGACGACACCTGTCCTTGTGCGCCACCACTGCTCGCCGACTTGTTGGTCTGAGGCATTTTGACAGAGTTCTCCGGAGGGGCAGCGCTACACAAGCAGGAGAACGCACATTTAGCATATTAAATATCGCAGCGATGCAACTAACGTGTTGATTAATCATTTCCTGGATGAACGGATGAGTTGATTGGTCTCTAAAAAGTCAGAAAATGGTGAAACATGTGGGTCAGTGTTTCCAAAAAAAGTCCTGAGATGACGTCCTTAAATGTCTTGTTTTGTCCACAACTCAGAGATAATCAGTTCTAATGTGTTGATTAATCGTTGGATCATTTCCTGGAAATGGATGAGTTGTTTGTAGGGCTAAGAAATCCTTAGTGGACTAACACTTCCGTGATTTTGTCGACTAATCGATTCGTTGAATTAATCGACAGAGCTGTGGCTTTGAGACTAGAAAAGCACAATATAAATGTAGTTAATTAACATCTGGAAAACTGAGTTTCTACACAATTAATCCTGAAAAAGCACCTCTTTAAACCTTGTGTTCACCAGAAATGTGCTCAGAAGTAGTAAGAATTGAGTAATTAAGCATGAATAAGCATAAAAAATGACTCATCAACTGAAGAAATCTTAGTCGTCTAAGATTAAAACCCCAGATTAATCGACTAAGAGGGGACGGCCTAGTGGTCTGGTCTCTAAAATGTCAGAAAATGGATCAGTGTTTCCCATAAAAGTCCCGAAATGACGTCCTCAAATGTCTCGTTTTGTCCACAACTCAAAGAAATTCAGTTTCCTGTCCCAGAGGAGAGAAGAAACTAGAAGATATTCACATCTAACATGCTGGCGTCACACAAGTTTGACTGTTTTTACATTAAAAAATGACTCAAACTGATTCATCGTTTATCAAAGTACTAGTAATAGCGAGTAATTAGAAGCTACAGTGAGACGTTTCTGTCTCCACCGTGGGGAATGGACAATAATAAATGACGACAACAACACTGTTGGCGCATCCTCATGATTCATTGAGTCATTTTTTCTATTTAAAAAAAACAAGATTTCTCAGATTGCAGCTTGTTAAATATGAATATGTTCTAGTTTCTTCCCTCCTATGGGACAGGAAACTGAATATCTTTGAGATTTGGACAAACTAAGACATCTGAGGACGTCGTCTGGGGCTTTTTGGGAAACTCTGATCCACAATAAAGGCTTTCTATTCTATCTACATAAAAAATAAGGAATATATACAAATAAAGATTAAAAAAATAAGTAGCCTAATATATAAAATAAAAAATATAAGTAATATGGACAAATGTAAAGACACACACACACACACACACACATTATCTGGTCTTGCTTTTTAATGTCATCTAATTGAATGTGTTTGCGTGTCTAACACACAACTAATAACTAGAAAGCATCACCTTGTACTCTAGGAATTTGCAAAGGTCACTGTCCATCATTATATAGTCGTAATGATTAATTACACAGATTAAAGGACTATTCATGGAAACACAAAGACGGAAACTGGAACTAGAAGAACTAAATGTTGGAAGATGTTAACGCAGAGCTGGGAGCCAAAAAAGTCCCTGCAGCCATTTATCAAAACCTGGTTGTATTATATTATATATTATGTATTATATATATATATAAAAACACACATATGGCTGTAATGTTCGAGTGCCCACATATGTTTGACCAGGGCTGTAGTACTCGAGTCCGGTCTTGGACTCGAGTCCGGACTCGAGACCGTTTTTCTATGGTCTTGGACTTGTCTCGGACTCGCTAGTATATGGACTCGGACTTCCCAAAATGATTGTCTTGATACTGTCATGCATAAGACCTTTTTTCTGTCCTGGACTCGGTCTTGTCTTGGACTCGATTAGTATTGGTCTTGGACTCAACTAAGGTGGTCTTGGCTACAGCCCTGTGTTTGACAATGTAGATATAGATAATAGTAATATCTATTAATGTGTGTATATATATATATATATATATATATATAAGGAGAGACTGATGTTATTAGGCCAGCGTAACATCGTAAGCTAATTTTCAAATATTAACCTTAAAAATTGTATTATTTGGATCAAATACACGCCGATTTATAGAGTGTCATCTACTGCGTTAGACTCTACCTAGAGTGAACATATTTATCACGTAAAATATAGCCGAAAACAAAAATATCGATTTCATTGACGCGGTTTGGTGGCGCAGCAGCGACGCGCTGCGGAACTGCGTGCGACGCGGCGCGCTGTTCGCTGGCGAACAGAACCTCATTGTTATTACGCAGTAACTTAATTACTCCCACTTTAATCAGGCATTAGTGAAGTTAGACCGTTAAACCGGATACAAAACGTTAGTTAATTCAGCTACAGACCGGCTGTTTCTGAATTAATGTAGCTGTATTTGAGCTTTCAGTAATCCCGTTAACTGTTACAGCTAGCTAGCTAACGCTAGTTTAGCCACGCTAGCTAAACTACGAGCCGTTAAGTGTAGCCGTTAGCTAGCCAGCTACATCGGAACCCTAAAGCATGACACTGCAGTTTATTCGGGTGTGCTTTAACACAAGGAGGCGCTTACCTTCGAGTCTGTTTGCTTGATGTTGATGATGGAAGTTTTGGAGTTTCAGTACAGCCGCCTAGCTTCGGTCTGGTAGCAGTTAGCCAAAACAAAGCCTGTGATTGGCTAAGCGCGATTCGATCACAGACAAACGCGCCGTCTGATTGGTCGAGTCTGTGACGACGGCGATAATGTCGGATTGACAAACACGGAGTAGTGATGGTTGTTGTAGTTCTCTCAAAACAACTGGTTTAGGACAGGTTGTATTTAATAATTTAAAAATAACTATATTAAGTCGTTAAAACATTAAACAGCTTTACACTTTTAACTTCTGAATGCATGTAAAGATGAATAGATTATATTTTAAATGGTTGTAAAACATGGATTCTGATTTCATCTCCGCCAACTTAACACAGAATTAAAAATGTTTAATGTATTTTTTTAAATGTTTTGTTGCACACACACACACACAAACACACACACACGCGCACACACACACACACACACGCACACACACACACATGCACACACACACACACACATGAACACACACACAAACACACACATGCACATAGACACACACACAGACACACACACACGCATGCACACACACATGAACACACACACAAACACACACACACACACATGCACATAGAGACACAGACACACACAAATACACAAGCACACAGAGACACACACAGGAACACACACACGCATGCACACACACATACACACAAACACATGCACATAGAGACACACACACAGACACACACAAATACACACACACATGCATGCATGCACACACACAGACACACACAAATACACACACACATGCATGCATGCACACACACACACATGCATGCATGCACACACACACACGCGCATGCACACACACACACATATATATCATTCTATGCTATTTAGGGGAAACTAGTGTATGAAATAATGAAATAGCCTCAGACAAAAAACTAATTTGAATGTAATATGATTAAAGATTGAGATTTTTATTAAATTGCATCTATAATATACAAACATTCACAATATTTTTGTACAATCACTTTGTGCTTCTGGAGTGAACTGTAAGACAACAAGTTTACATAAACTCTCTATACTCAGCATAAAAATAAATTCATACTCAACACCATTATAATTTCTAAATCTATCATTTACAAATTCACTTAAAAAATAATCATATGAAGACAATGTCAATATTACCGTATTTTTTTCATCAATATGAAGACACGTGGCGGGGAGTTACACACGGAAACGTGCGCTGTGGTAGCTACGTATATAACAAGTTGGCAGGATTTTCTTTTTTTTCTATCTTCAATATTTAATCATAAATGCACAGCAAAGTCTTTCATGAACACACACACACACACACACACGTACTGTATCTCAGCTGACATGACATTATTAAAATATCACACTCCCGTCAAAGATACTGTACACAAACCGTACAATTGAACACGCAATAAATATCATGATATTCAACACTATCTTTTGAAATTGTTCCAGTATTAAGCGGGAGAGAAACAAGCTGAAATGTAACGTTAACGCACAATTGCGTACTTTCAGGTAGCATCCACTAAAAGTTGTGTTGTTGCTGCTGACAGACTCAGATTATTATTCTAAGTGTGTGACAACATTATGGGATGGATCCCTACAGAGATAGACCTTTTAGTTAAAGAGGAAGATCCTTTTAGTTTAACATGAAACAGAAATCACCATCACCAAACCCACCAAACTCCATGTTAATAATCACTACTTTTAGCGTGTATAGAGCAGCATATCTCCACCAGACTCCATGTTAATAATCACTACTTTTAGCGTGTATAGAGCAGCATATCTCCACCAGACTCCATGTAAATAATCACTACTTTTAGCATGTATAGAGCAGCATATCTCCACCAGACTCCATGTAAATAATCACTACTTTTAGCGTGTATAGAGCAGCATATCTCCACCAGACTCCATGTAAATAATCACTACTTTTAGCATGTATAGAGCAGCATATCTCCACCAGACTCCATGTAAATAATCACTACTTTTAGCATGTATAGAGCAACATATCTCCACCAGACTCCATGTAAATAATCACTACTTTTAGCGTGTATAGAGCAGCATATCTCCACCAGACTCCATGTAAATAATCACTACTTTTAGCGTGTATAGAGCAGCATATCTCCACCAGACTCCATGTAAATAATCACTACTTTTAGCGTGTATAGAGCAGCATATCTCCACCAGACTCCATGTAAATAATCACTACTTTTAGCGTGTATAGAGCAGCATATCTCCACATGTAAATGGGTGAATTAAGAGTTTTTTCCAACCAGACCAGAGTGGTGATTGTTGGAACAGTGGAAAGATGAACCAACACGGCTTTTGGTAGTTTTATTAAGTTTCTGTCCACTTTGAATGAATTGTGTTTTACTATTATAAAAGTAGTGATTATTTACATGGAGTCTGGTGGGTTTGGTGATGGTGATGTCGGGGCTGTTTCATGTTAAACTAAAAGGATCTTACTCTTTAACTAAAAGGTCTATCTCTGTAGGGATCCATCCCATAATGTTGTCAGACACTTAATAATCTGAGGTTGTCAGCGGCAACAACACAACTTTTAGTGGACGCTGACTGGCGCTGAACATTTGTTCTGCAGGTTGCAGCGTTCTCGCTCAATACTGGACCAATGTCAAAGATTTTCGTTCACATTAGTCACTTAGACACCAATGCATTAAAAAATAGGGTCCAGGTTGAAGAACAAAACAAACTACCCTTTAATATCACTCTCACACACACACACACACACACACATAGACACACACACACGCACCAAGTCATGTAGGAAACACTGCTAACGTGACGGCTACACCAAGGGGAAGGAGATAACCATGTGTCTTCACTCATCAGCTCCGATCACATGTGTGTGCGTGAGTATAAAACGCCCTCGGTGTGGCGTTGGATTGGACGGAGCCCCGGGGTGACAAAAAAATACTGAATAATCACTTTTGCAAAAACTTGACTTTGTTTTTTGAGATCTTGAGATCTTGAATTTGACATGGAGAAATAAAAAAACAAAACAAAAAAAATAGAATAACTAGAACAATTACTTTTGTCAGATCTTGAGTTTAATTTGAGAGATCTTGAGTTTAATTTGAGAGATCTTGAGTTTAATTTGAGAGATCTTGAGTTTAATTTGAGAGATCTTGAGTTTAATTTGAGAGATCTTGAGTTTGTTTTGTGAGATCTTGAGTTTGTTTTGTGAGATCTTGAGTTTGTTTTGTGAGATCTTGAGTTTGTTTTGTGAGATCTTGAGTTTGTTTTGTGAGATCTTGAGTTTGTTTTGTGAGATCTTGAGTTTGTTTTGTGAGATCTTGACTTTGTTTTGTGAGATCTTGACTTTGTTTTGCGAGATCTTGACTTTGTTTTGCGAGATCTTGACTTTGTTTTGCGAGATCTTGACTTTGTTTTGTGAGATCTTGACTTTGTTTTGTGAGATCTTGAGTTTGTTTTGCGAGATCTTGAGTTTGACATAGAGAAAAAATAAATTGAAAAAGAAAAGAAAAACTGATTTTTAATTTTTTCTTTCTCCAAAGTCAAGATCTTGCAAAAGTGATTTTTATTTTTTGCCCATGATTACCCCCCCCCCCTCCATGTCACCTCGGGGCCTCCGTAGGATTGTGTTGGCGCTGAGCAGCGGTCCCGGGGTCGAGTCGAGGCCTCTGAGCCGTTTCCGTTATTTTATCTTTTCCCCAATTTTGTGGTCATTTTTCCGATATTTTGGTCAGTTTTCCCAGATTTTGTGGTCACTTTTTTCCGATTTTTTGTCACTTTTCCCCAATTTTGTGGTCATTTTTTCCGATTTTTTGGTCAGTTTTCCCAGATTTAGTGGTAATTTTTTCCGATTTTATGGTCAATTTTCCCAGATTTAGTGGTCAGTTTTTTCCGATTTTGTGGTCACTTTTTTCCGATTTCGTGGTCAGTTTTTTACAATTTTGTGGTCAGTTTTTTCCGATTTTGTGGTCACTTTTTTCCGATTTTGTGGTCACTTTTTTCCGATTTTTTGGTCAGTTTTCCCAGATTTAGTGGTCACTTTTTTCCGATTTCTTCGATCACTATTCCCAGATTTAGTGTTCATTTTTTCCGATATTTTGGTCATTTTTTCCAATATTTTGGTCATTATTCCCAGATTTTGTGGTTATTTATTTACGATTTTTTGGTCACTTTTCCCCAATTTTTTAGTCACTATTCCAGCGTTTAAAAAAGGTCAAATTTTTTTCTATATTTGTATTTTTTTCTGACTTGGTGTGAAACCAAAAAGAATCTTTGAGAAAAATCTTTACACGACCACAATTACTGTCCTCTACAGCTAACGTCCCCTCCACCAATTGTTTTAACTGGATTTTAACATGACACTAAGGAAAGCTCATGGTGGGACTGGCTCTAGTGGCTGGAATTCAGCACCAAGGCTGGATTTTGGGAACGAGGCGTGCAGGTGCACATGTACTGAGAGGCGTATGCCTCAACGCAGAGGTCCAGGGTTCAAATCCGACCTGCACGTCTTCTCCTCTTTCTCACCTAACTGTCCTGTCAAAAAAAATAAAAAAAAGGTGGAAAAGCCCCCAAAAAAAATCTCTAAAAAATATTTTTAAAAAACCTCTCCTTGATTTCATGTTGTTTATGGAGAAGGAGAACCAGGAAATGAGTCGGGGGTGGAGGAGGGGGGTGGAGGGGGTACACCGTCGATTATACGCACAACCATGAAACGGCCTTAACTTCACGGGTCCATGGTGACAGCGCTGTTACGCTTAGGATTGTGGGTAGTGTAGTATTTCTCCATAAGATAGCGAATTGAACGTGTTTTTCTTAAAACAAGGTTGATTTAATTCGGACTTCAGCGTCTACGGGAGCAGAAACCTTCGTTACACAACCTCGTAGCTCGAGGTCGGTCCACCTCGGATGGTTTAGACATCATGGCTGATAATATACATCCTTACGGAGAACATTAATGGGGTATTTTTATTTCCTAAACTACAGGCTGAAACTACATTCTCCCTACTACATTTTTTATTTGAATGGACGGATATACTTTGCTTTGCCACTTTAAGGTGTGACCGGCTTTATTTCTATTGCTCGACAACCTTTTCAAACACCAAATTACATTTTTGTCCAGAGTACACTGCCACCCGTTACTCCTCCGCCTACATAAGGACCAACCTAAAATACTACAGTACAGTACAGTAGTTAATAACTTAATTTAGTTTAATTAATTTGATTTAATTAATTTAATTAATTTAATTTAATTAATTTATTTAATTTTATTTAATTTTATTTAATTTTATTTATTTAATTCAATTTTGTTTTATTTTATTTTATTTCATTTATGAATTTAATTTAATTTTATTTAATTTATTGAAATTATTGAAATTATTTTATTTTATTATACTTTATTGATCCCGTATGATCCTAGTTGTTATTCTCACAAACATGGACTAAAGCAGACAAAGTGTGTAGAGGAATGTTACAATAGTTAATCTGTTTTTTTTGTCTTTTTCTGAAGAGCTTTCTTTTTTTGGGGGGGGGGGGAGAACAGAGCGATGAACGGGCGATCAGCAGCACTTCTGCGGTAGCTGGGCGGGCTTGTCGGTCAGTCTGGTGGTCTTGGTGCCGGGGGCCGGCGGCACCTCCACGTCCACGCGCTCCGACATCTTCACACAGATGATGTCCACCAGGCGCTCAAAGACCTGCCGGACGTTGATGTTCTCCTTGGCGCTCGCCTCGTAGTACTCGAAGCCTGCAGAAGGAAACACAAAGGTTAACCGGACGGCCACACCGCCGCCGACTTAGCGTGTAAAGTTACCGGATTCACCTTCACTGGAACTTCTCTCAGCTGCAAGGAGGCAAACCTGTCGGTGTCGCGTTTTTAGCGTCAATGAGAAAGTTGAAATTTTTTCACTTTATGGTAATGAGCTATGACGCGGTTCAGCGGCTAATGCCAGCAACCAATCGGGATATAGACGTCCTTCGCGCTGGCTGATCCCGGAAAAACATACGATGTAAACTTTGGTTCCTACCAAAACATTCATTCTGAGGACAAGCTCATAATCGCCGTTGCTAGGTTACCTATCGTTAATGAGATAACGTAGTTTGTAGCTGCCGGTCACATGGTCTCCAGTTAGCGTTAGTTACCAGTCACATGGTCTCCAGTTAGCGTTAGCTGCCGGTCACATGGTCTCCAGTTAGCGTTAGCTGCCGGTCACATGGTCTCCAGTTAGCGTTAGCTGCCGGTCACATGGTCTCCAGTTATACGGTCTCCAGTTAGCGTTAGCTGCCGGTCACATGGTCTCCAGTTAGCGTTAGCAGCCGGTCACATGGTCTCCAGTTAGCGTTAGCTGCCGGTCACATGGTCTCCAGTTAGCGTTAGCTGCCGGTCACATGGTCTCCGGTTAGCGTTAGCTGCCGGTCACATGTCTCCAGTTAGCGTTAGCTGCCGGTCACATGGTCTCCAGTTAGCATTAGCTGCCGGTCACATGGTCTCCAGTTAGCAGCTTTTGACAGGAAGACAACACGAGAGTTAACTAGAGGAGGAAAACTGGTTTTGACTGTTTGTTGACATAAGTTGGGTTCATCTGTTTGAACAGCTGACGGCGTGTTGGTTTTATTCAGACTCTTCCCACTTCACAAATATCTTTTTGTAACCCTCGAGCCCAAATATTTGTTTGAACGTGGGAAGAAAGAAGTAAGAAATGACTCCCGTCCTACATCGCTGAAAGTATCATCTCATCTTAAAATCTCCTGTTGTCCATTTTCAAAAAGCTTCCATATCAGAAATTTGGGTTTTCTTTCAACTAAATTGTCAGAAAAATAACGTGGATGTTTCCCTACAGCGCTTTTCACACAAAAAATAAATGATCAGTTTACTACTTTCATTGAATTTGGGTTTTTTTCTTTAATTTTATTAGCCTGGATGATGCCAAACTTAGCCCCGCCCACAAGATTTGAGGTTGGGAAGTTCATACTCTGACTAGAATCTGAGTGAGACCACGTCAGGCTACAATTTTATAGCATTTGAAAGAAAAAAAATCGATAAAACAAAGTTGATAAAAGTGACAAAAATGTCGGGGGGCAAAAACAACTAATATATCAAAAAGGGCAAAAAAATGACAACTTCAAGAAAAGCTTAAAAAACGACAAAAAACGTGACAAAAACGTTGAGAAAAGTGATAAAAACGTCGGGAAAAGCTTAAAAAATGACAAAAAAAGTGACAAAAACTTTTTAAAAAGTGACAAAAACGTCGGGAAAAGCTTAAAAAATGACAAAAAAAGTGATAAAAACGACGAAAAAAGTGACAAAAACGTTTAAAAAAGTGACAAAGACGTCGGGAAAAGTGACAAAAACGTCGGGAAAAGCTTCAAAAATGACAATAAACGTGACAAAAATGACGAAAAAAGTGACAAAAACGTCGGGAAAAGCTTCAAAAATGACGAAAAACGTGACAAAAACGACGAAAAAAGTGACAAAAATGTCGAGAAAAGTGTAAGAAAAGAGTTGCGTTAAGAGCATAAATGGATCCCAAAGTACTCATCATGTCGGCTATATACTACTATATAATACTCACGGTCCTGAACGCACCATCGGCGGCCATTTTAGAGTCCTGTTATATTAAAGAGTGACCCATGCAGCCGTGTCTCACCTAACTGGTCGGCGAGGTGTCTTCCTTTCTCCGGAGGGACGACCCGCTCCTCGTCCATGTCGCACTTGTTGCCCACCATGATCACCTGGGCGTTGTCCCACGAGTACGTCTTAATCTGAGTCGCCCTGAAAGACATTTTACATCCTTTATTCTGAAAATCAAACAGGAAACAGAAGCAGTGCGCACACACTAGTCTCGCATAGCCAGACCCTCCTCCACAGCGCTGCGGAGGAGGGTCTGGCGAGTCCACACAAGATTCTGGATGGGAGGAAAACCTGCTCTGGTGCAGGGGGGGCGCGGTGCGATACCTGGGGGGGCGCGTGTGACCCTGGGGAACAGGCTTTTTTTTTGACCGTACTAGTATAAAGTGTACCTAGACCTGCAGGTAGTACATGTTACCTAGGTTACAGGTAATACATGTTACCTAGGTTACAGGTAATATATGTTACCTAGACCTGCAGGTAGTACATGTTACCTAGACCTGCAGGTACTACATGTTACCTAGGTTACAGGTAATATATGTTACCTAGACCTGCAGGTAGTACATGTTACCTAGGTTACAGGTAATACATGTTACCTAGGTTACAGGTAATATATGTCACCTAGACCTGCAGGTAGTACATGTTACCTAGACCTGCAGGTAGTACATGTTACCTAGACCTGCAGGTAGTACATGTTACCTAGACCTGCAGGTACTACATGTTACCTAGGTTACAGGTAATATATGTTACCTAGACCTGCAGGTAGTACATGTTACCTAGGTTACAGGTAATACATGTTACCTAGGTTACAGGTAATATATGTCACCTAGACCTGCAGGTAGTACATGTTACCTAGACCTGCAGGTAGTACATGTTACCTAGACCTGCAGGTAATGCATGTTACCTAGACCTGCAGGTAATGCATGTTACCTAGACCTGCAGGTAATGCATGTTACCTAGACCTGCAGGTAATACATGTTACCTAGACCTGCAGGTAATGCATGTTACCTAGACCTGCAGGTAGTACATGTTACCTAGACCTGCAGGTAATGCATGTTACCTAGACCTGCAGGTAGTACATGTTACCTAGACCTGCAGGTAATGCATGTTACCTAGACCTGCAGGTAGTACATGTTACCTAGACCTGCAGGTAGTACATGTTACCTAGACCTGCAGGTAATGCATGTTACCTAGACCATAGGGAACAAAAACAGGAGCGGGACCGGATTCGGGAGTCTTTCTCTCGGGATTTTTCAGGACAGTATTTTTTTTGGGGGGATGGGCAGTCACATGATCAGGATATGACGGGGGATGGGAGCGACTACTGATTCCCGTGTCCCCCTCTAGGGCACACTAGCTCCCCCGGGTTTGTCTCGTACCAGTCCTGGACGGCGTTGAAGGAC
>CM057245.1:30858221-30913221 GCA_029931835.1 Etheostoma nigrum
CTTACATTTTTGTCCCCTTCTTCAACACTTTTTTTTCCATGTTTGTCACTTTTTTTGACGTTTCAACACTACGTAACACTAACTTATTAACTTTAGTTTTACAGTTATTTTTAGAATTTATGGTCAATAAACCTCATTTATAGGAAATTATACCTAATGTTTGAGTTAGAAAAGCAGAAATTAGGAATTATTGACACTAAAATTAAAGGAATGGATGTTGATGATAATCACAGACTGGAATATGTCAACTTTTACTCAATACTATTTCAAAAACACTTCCATTTGTTTTACAATGCTATAAAATTGAATAAGACGCCCCAAAATTAATGAAAGTAGAGATTTGTACTTGCCAAAGAGCGTTGGGTGGAATCAATCATGTTATTTTGGGGAATTAAAAAGAACATTGAGATAGGACAACATGAGGACAACATGAGGACAACAAGAGGACAACATGAGGACAACATGAGGACAACATGGGGACAACATGAGGACAACATGAGGACAACATGGGGACAACATGAAGACAACATGAGGACAACATGGGGACAACATGAGGACAACATGAAGACAACATGAGGACAACATGGGGACAACATGGGGACAACATGACGATAACATGGGGACAACATGGGGACAACGTGAAGACAACATGAGGGCAACATGAGGACAACATGGGGACAACATGAGGGCAACATGAGGACAACATGGGGACAACATGGGGACAACATGGGGACAACATGGGGACAACATGAAGACAACATGGAGACAACATGAGGACAACATGAGGACAACATGGGGACAACATGACGACAACATGGGGACAACATGAGGACAACATGAAGACAACATGAGGACAACATGAAGACAACATGAGGGAAACATGAGGACAACATGGGGACAACATGGGGACAACATGACGACAACATGGGGACAACATGACGACAACATGGGGACAACATGGGGACAACATGACGACAACATGAAGACAAAATGAGGACAACATGGGGACAACATGGGGACAACATGGGGACAACATGAAGACAACATGAAGACAACATGAGGGCAACATGAGGACAACATGGGGACAACATGACGACAACATGAAGACAACATGAGGACAACATGAGGACAACATGAGGACAACATGGGGACAACATGACGACAACATGAAGACAACATGAGGACAACATGAGGACAACATGGGGACAACATGGGGACAACATGGGGACAACATGACGACAACATGAAGACAACATGAAGACAACATGGGGACAACATGACGACAACATGGGGACAACATGGGGACAACATGAAGACAACATGAGGGCAACATGAGGACAAAATGAGGGCAACATCATGGCAACATGGGGACAACATGAGGGCAACATGAGGACAACATGAGGACAACATAAGGAAAACATGAAGACAACATGGGGACAACATGAGGACAACATGACGACAACATAAGGAAAACATGAAGGCAACATGAAGACAACATGAGGGCAACATGAGGACAACATGAAGACAACATCATGGCAACATGGGGACAACATGAGACAACACGAGGGCAACATGGGGACAACATGAGACAACACGAGGGCTGAGCATAAATGTCTCCGTCCTCACCCAGATCTGCAGCTTGATCCTCTTCTCGTTGCGGTACACCGTCTTCACCTTGAAGTCAATGCCCACGGTGCTGACGAAGGAGTTGCTGAAGGAGTCGTCGGCGTAGCGGAACAGGAAGGACGTCTTCCCCACGCTGCTGTTGCCGATGATCAGCAGCTTGAACATGTAGTCAAAGTTCTGGTCCGAGCCGTCCCGCTGGCCGAAACGCTGGTCTGCCTTCGCCATCTGGAGGTTCCCACGTCCAACGAGAGAGAGAACACAACGTAAGACACACAACGACTTACCGTCGCATAGTCGACAAATCACCGTATTGTCAGGAGAAGCTCACACACAGTTTGGACTTCATCAGCTGTTTAGGTTTAATTACTAATGTTAACTAGCATGTCAGTTAGCAGTAATTAGCCTGTGCCTATGTTAATGTTAACTAGCATGTTAGTTAGCAGTAATTAGCCTGTGCCTATGCTAATGTTAACTAGCATGTTAGTTAGCAGTAATTAGCCTGTGTCTATGTTAATGTTAACTAGCATGTTGGTTAGCAGTAATTAGCCTGTGCCTATGTTAATGTTAACTAGCATGTTAGTTAGCAGTAATTAGCCTGTGCCTATGCTAATGTTAACTAGCATGTTAGTTAGCAGTAATTAGCCTGTGCCTATGTTAATGTTAACTAGCATGTTAGTTAGCAGTAATTAGCCTGTGTCTATGTTAATGTTAACTAGCATGTTAGTTAGCAGTAATTAGCCTGTGTCTATGCTAATGTTAACTAGCATGTTAGTTAGCAGTAATTAGCCTGTACCTATGTTAATGTTAACTAGCATGTTAGTTAGCAGTAATTAGCCTGGGTCTATGTTAATGTTAACTAGCATGTTGGTTAGCAGTAATTAGCCTGTGTCTATGCTAATGTTAACTAGCATGTTAGTTAGCAGTAATTAGCCTGTACCTATGCTAATGTTAACTAGCATGTTAGTTAGCAGTAATTAGCCTGGGTCTATGTTAATGTTAACTAGCATGTTGGTTAGCAGTAATTAGCCTGTGTTTATGTTAATGTTAACTAGCATGTTAGTTAGCAGTAATTAGCCTGTACCTATGTTAATGTTAACTAGCATGTTAACTAGCAGTAATTACCTTGGAGCCTTTTATACATTGTTGCTGTCAAAGTGGCGCCAAAATGAATGGGAGTCAATGGGATGCTAATTCAGGTGTTAGCTACGTAGCATTAAAATGGGATTATGTGTGAATGCCAGTGTGTGTGAATGGTCACGTGATACCTGTTATTAGTGTTGATACGCAGTTTAGTTCTGCTACTGGAGTAAAACTCATGTGATGGAGATCGTTTTAGTCTCAAATCGCCACTTGAAAATGAAAATAAAGTTGTGTGAATGTGGCCTAACCCCCCCCCCACCCCCTTGCTCCGCCCCTGCAGAAAATGGACAACCTGTAACTAAACCAAGATATTACGGTCGATATTAAGCACCATGGGAACCCTGCACCCAGGGCCTTTACTATAGGATGTTTTAGGAGATTAGAGACCTGTTCGGCCAATAGTGTGATTCATAAAGAAATATAACCTTAATTTAAGATGATTATGGAAATATTACCTGGATATAATGATGGAGCTCAGGTGGGATCGACGTTTCTGGATTTTCAGGCCTGTGTGTGTGTGTGTATATGTCTCTCTCTCTGTGTGTGTGTGTGTGTGTGTGTATATGTCTCTGTGTGTGTGTGTGTGTGTGTGTGTGTGTGTGTGACACACCGTGTTCTCTGTCTCTTACCTCTGCTGGGCGGATCTGGTGCTCTCTCTCTCTCTCTCTCTCTCTCTCTCTCTCTCTCTCTCTCTCTCTCTCTGCAGCTCGCTCCCCAAATAATACGATCAGAGATAATAATAAAACCAAGCAATGTGTCCTCTACAGCTGCAACAACGAGTAATATCTGATCCACCGATTATCTGTGCAGGAAATCGGGCACAGTGGAAGCGTCTCCTGCAGAAATGAGGTGAAATTGGCGTCTTTCCGCGGTGCCGCACGCAGCTTCTTTACGCACGGCTTCACGCTGACATCCGTCGTTGATTCAAGGTGGAGCGAAGCGATGTGGGAATGTTTGCCAAGGAGGCTGCAGCCTGCTGTCACACCTCCTCCACCCTAAAAATAACCCAGCACCGCCGGCTTCTCTGTGAATGAATTTTTTTCCTCCGCCCTATCCACGCGGCAGATTTGTGCAGACGCGTACGCGGCAGGAGCGTCGGGAGCGGCAGTCATTTGCGTGCTATGACTCATAAGTGAAGCAGCGAGGCGTGTAATTGCAACAATAACAAGAGACATCAAACTGGGAGTGTGTGTGTGGGGGGGGGGGATCTGTTGGTGATGCATCAAACATATAGACACACAGACTCAGATCAGGTATCTGCTCTGCAGCGGCAACGCACCTCACTCTGACATTTTAACGTTGCAGCATCACAACACTATTTATCCATAGACAGTTAAAGAAATGGACCAGCAGGTCCCGTTGCTCTGGACGGAGACCAGTGAAGTCTATTAGAAGCTCTTTCCCGGTGATGCTGAGCGTTACTGCGCAGCCTCCAACTGAGCTGGAAGACGTAGATGTGACGTGAGCAACCTGTCTAACTAACATGCTAGTTAGTTGTTATTTCTAGGCTGGATTACTGCAGTTCTTTATTATCAGGCTGCTCGAAGACGTCCATAAAGACTCTTCATCTGATCCAGAATGCTGCAGCACGTGTTCTGACAGGAACCAGGAAAAGAGATCACATCTTTCCTGTTTTAGCTTCTCTGCATTGGCTTCCTGTAAAATCCAGAATATAATTTAAAATCCTTCTTCTCACCTACAAAGCTCTTCATGGTCAGGCACCATCTTATCTTAAAGAGCTCATAGTACCTTACTGCCCTACAAGAGCACTACGCTCCCAGAATGCAGGATTACTTGAGGTTCCTAGAGTCTCTAAAAGTAGAATGGGGGCCAGAGCGTTCAGCTATCAGGCTCCTCTCCTGTGGAACCAGGTTCCAGTTTGGGTCCCGGGACCAGAACATTCAGCTATCAGGCTCCTCCCCTATGGAACCAGGTTCCAGTCTGGGTCCAGGGACCAGAGCCTTCAGCTATCAGTCTCCTCTCCTGTGGAACCAGGTTCCAGTTTGGGTTCAGGAGGCAGACACCGTCTCCACATTTAAGAGTAGACTTAAGACTTTCCTCTTTGATAAAGCTTATTGTTAGGGCAGGCTCAGGAGAGTCCTGAACCATCCCTTAGTTACGCTGCTATAGGCCTAGACTGCTCGGGGACTTCCCATGATGCACTGAGCACCTCTCTCCTCCTCCTTCTCTCCATCTGTATGCAACCTCATCCCATTAATGCATGTTACTAACTCAACTTCTTCCCTTTCCCAGAGTCTTGTGCTCTCTCGCCCCTCCCCTCTCTCCTCCTTTCTCTTCCTGCAGGTGTTTCTGGCTCTGGAGCTGTGGAGTCTGAATTTGTGGAGTCTGGATCTGTGGAGTCTGGATCTGTGGAGTCTGGATTTGTGGAGTCTGGATCT
The DNA here is from genome assembly GCA_029931835.1 of Etheostoma nigrum. Lineage (NCBI taxonomy): Eukaryota > Metazoa > Chordata > Actinopteri > Perciformes > Percidae > Etheostoma > Etheostoma nigrum. Next base: position 30,863,387 of record CM057245.1, read on the forward strand.
GGGGAGTCTGGAGCTGTGGAGTCTGGATCTGTGGTTGGAGTCACCTGCTGCCTCCATGTTCCTGTTCAACACCCTCTGCTACAATTCTCCATGTCTTAATTAACATGCTAGTTAACGTTAACACAGACCCAGGGCCAGTTTAAAGGACAGACCAGACTAGTCTCTGCTAGACTTTAACTGTTAATCACACAAACAATCAATCACCAACATGGCCCCGCGTGGGTAATCCAGCCTTTAGCTGTCACACTTTTAACTATTTACACTTTCTATCTTTGAGTGTGTCTGTTTTTGTACACAAAGTTTAAATGATATTTTAATAACATTGTTTATATATACAGAAGTATGTATGTATATATATATATATACACATATATATATTTGAAAAGTACTTTTTAAATAGAAAAATATATGAAAAAAATAAATAAAATTTAGAAAAATAAATAAAAAGTAAGAAAAAATTAAATTAAGTTAAATAAAATAAAATAAAATAAAATAAGATAAAACTTTATTGTCTGTTCACAAATAAATCTTGCATTGCATGGCTCCAACACTCAAAGTAAAAACACAAGCATAAAAAAGATATCTTTGAAATTAAAAAAATTTAAAAAATTATAAAGATTATAAAAATTAAAAAAAGTAAGAAAAAAAAATTAAAAAATACACAATTTAAAAAAATTAACAAAATTCAGAAAAGTAAGACAAATTACACATTAAAAATTTAAAAAAATATATTATTTATTTATTTTTTAAATTTGAAAAAAATGACAAAATAATAAAAACAAATATTTAAAATTTAAAAATAGATAAATAAAATTGTAAGCTATACTTTAGCCTAAAAATGTACTAAGAGAGGTCACATTTACAGCCGAATAAATGAAGTGCGAGTCCTCTTGGTCCTTCATCTGATCAGGTTTGATCTCTGCTGCAGACACAAATATCCCACCGATGATGAATGATGAATGATTAAATTGTTGATTTTCTGCATGGAGTCTGGTGGTGAGAAGCGTGCAGCCACAGCGCCACCTTCTGGTCAGCAGCGGTACTTACACACTGATAATAACAGGCTAATAAACCAGTTACACAGTAGGTGTTGTTTTCATGGTTATAAACTGATCATATTCATTATGGATTAATCTGCTCGGCAAACATTAAACTTCAAAATAATATAAGGCTCTAAAGCATCATTTTACATTTTGCTCAAATTAAATTGACCCTGACCTCCAAAACACAACACAAACCTGGCAGAAGTTATTTCAGTTGCATAGCATTACAGTACAGTAATATATTTAAATTATAATATTGTTTGAAGAACTAACCGCAAGGAGCCAGTTTGTTTTAAAACAATAATTAATCTGACTTTTATTTAAAACGTTTATCAATAAGGTTACTGTAAGTTGGGTATATCGTTTTGTTCTGAAAAACGAAACTTATCTATATATCTATCTATCTACTGCATATACTGTATATAAATATATTTTTTAAATAGTATGTTATGTGTATCCTACCTTCTGCAACGAGTCCGTTTCTCTTAAAACGTACAGTAAGCTGACTTTTATTAGTGTAATAAATTAAGTGTAATAAGTGTAATAAATGTGTCACCGTATGGATCAGTCGTTTTATTCTGAAAAACTAAACCTACATTGCAAAACGACAGCGTTGTAGAACTCTTTTCTGATTGGCCGATCACAGTTACGTTCGAAGTAGCCAATGAGCGAGCAGCAGGTCTCTATATAAAGAAGGTTCTCTCAATGACGAGGCACGTTCTGTCGATTTACACATAAACAGGAACAAGATGTCAGGTCGTGGTAAGGGTGTCGGTAAGACCAGGGCGAAGGCGAAGACCAGGTCCTCCCGGGCCGGGCTCCAGTTCCCGGTGGGCCGTGTCCACAGGCTCCTGCGGAAGGGCAATTACGCCCAGCGTGTCGGTGCCGGAGCCCCCGTCTACCTGGCGGCGGTGCTGGAGTACCTGACCGCTGAGATCCTGGAGCTGGCTGGAAACGCCGCCCGGGACAACAAGAAGACCCGGATCATCCCCCGCCATCTGCAGCTGGCCGTCCGCAACGACGAGGAGCTCAACAAGCTGCTGGGCGGAGTGACCATCGCTCAGGGCGGCGTGCTGCCCAACATCCAGGCCGTCCTGCTGCCCAAGAAGACCGAGAAGCCCGCCAAGAAGTAAAATGGAGGTCCTCTGATTGCTGGAAACCAGCACCCCAAAAAGGCTCTTTTAAGAGCCAACCACATCCAGCTAAAGACATGCTCCTTAACCCTCTATTGCATGTTGTTGCCGTATGGCAACAAATTATCTTTCTTAGTGTTTTTCACAAACCATTAAAATGCATTGTTTTTGTTTAATTGTGTAAATAGGTCTTTTATTTTGAAGTAGTAACCATTTGATGACGTCAAATACCCACAGAATCCTGTTGCCCCGCCCCTTTTCCGGACATGTGTAATTCCTTATGGTAATCCTTTCAATAAAAGCATGTTTTTAAAGGAAAAAATTGATTTCTTTTTGGCACTTTCAAGGAATGCGCGTTGTTGCCATATGGCAACAAATTAACAACTACTCCCCCCTTCAAATTTCTTTTACTTTTCTTTGCAATTGCATTATTTAAGCATCCTGGAGTAATAAAAACACATGGAGACATTTTTACCATGTTTAAAAAATAATTCATAATAGAGGGTTAACCCTCCGGTTGTTCTAGGGGCAAATTTGACCCCTTCAAAAAATGTCTATATCTGAAATATGAGTTTCTTTTTGACAAAATTACCACAAAACAAACTGCTTTCCCTACAATGATCTACAAATACAATTGATAACTTTTACTATTAATTCTTGATATTGCTGTTTTTAACTCAAAATAAGGCATAATTCTATATAAATAAGGGTTGACGATGAATTACAAAAAATATAAAATTAGTAAAGTAAGTCGAATTTTAGCCCCAGTATTGCAATTGAATTATGTCTGATTAATTACAACAAAGACATGGTGTATTGTGATAGGCCACTGATTCTCAAGACCCATAAAATAAACTAATTTTAATAATTACATTTACATAGTAATTACATTTTTGTTCAAACCACAATGGTGAAGTTCACTAGCAAGTTCACTAGCAAGTTAAATTGTGAATTTATTACTATTAGTACTTGTATTACAAAAATATAAACACAGATTAGAGTTAAGAGATGTATATACAGGTTGCATGGCATTATGTTGGAATTTAGGTTATTGGTAATATTAATGAAAAAGGACGAGATGTAACTATACAACACAAAGGATAGGATATTATGAAATAATCCAAAAAAGTTGGCGATTTATATAAATCTTAGGCGAAATGCATAGTTTCTTTATGAAGAACAAAAGCAAGATTGAAGATATAAAAGGAAACTTTCTTTTTAAGAAGCGGTGGGTGGCTCTTAAAAGAGCCGTTGTGTGGTTGACCAGGTAGGGGGGGTTGAGGTGTTTATCCTCCGAAGCCGTACAGGGTGCGGCCCTGCCTCTTCAGGGCGTACACCACGTCCATGGCGGTCACCGTCTTCCTCTTGGCGTGCTCGGTGTACGTCACTGCGTCACGGATTACGTTCTCCAGGAAAACCTTGAGCACACCGCGGGTCTCCTCGTAGATCAGACCGGAGATACGCTTCACTCCGCCGCGGCGAGCCAGACGGCGGATGGCGGGCTTGGTAATGCCCTGGATGTTATCACGGAGAACCTTACGGTGCCGCTTGGCGCCTCCTTTCCCGAGTCCTTTCCCGCCTTTACCTCTTCCGGACATTGTTGGTTGAGATCGTCGAAACGAATGACTTGACGCTACTCAAACGGCTGTATTTACGTTTTATCTGCGGACGTAAGAGAGAGCAGTGTGTCTCGCCGGGCGGGGCCAAACGGCCGGAAGTTAAGACTCTTCTTTCGGATTGTCTTTGAAGAGTTTGACCAACACATTTGTTGACGCTTCTTATCAATATTTTAAACTCTTTTGTCCCTTTTTTCAACACTTTTGACACTTTTTCAATATTCGTCATTTTATTAAATGTTCAACACTATGTAACACTAACTTATTAACTTCAGTTTTACAGTTATTTTTGGAATTTATGGTCAATAAACCTCATTTATAGGAAATTATACCTAATGTTTGAGTTAGAAAAGCAGAAATTAGGAATTATTTAGACTAAAATTAAAGGAATGGATGTTGATGACAATCACAGACTGGAATATGTCAACTTTTACTCAATACTATTTCAAAAACACTTCCATTTGTTTTACAATGCTATAAAATTGAATAAGACGCCCCAAAATTAATGAAAGTAGAGATTTGTACTTGGCAAAGAGCGTTGGGTGGAATCAATCATGTTATTTTGGGGAATTAAAAAGAACATTGATATAGGACAGCATGAGGACAACATGAAGACAAGACAACATGAGGGCAACATGAGGGCAACATGAGGACAACATGAAGACAACATGAGGACAACATGAAGACAACATGGGGACAACATGAGGATAACATGAGGACAACATGAAGACAACATGAGGACAACATGAGGGCAACATGAGGGCAACATGAGGACAACATGAAGACAACATGAGGACAACATGAGGACGACATGAGGACAACATGAGGACAACATGAGGACAACATGAAGACAACATGGGGACAACATGAGGACAACATGAGGACGACATGAGGACGACATGAGGACAACATGAGGACAACATGAGGACAACATGAAGACAACATGGGGACAACATGAAGACAACATGGGGGTTAAGTTGATTTTAAGATGCCACACTGTGTGAAATAACAATCATTTACCCAAGATGCCACATTTTAATAGCTGTGTGTGTGTGTGTGTGTCTGTGTCTGTTTGTGTGTGTGATTGTATCTGTGTGTATTTGTATGTGTGTGTGTCTGTCTGTGTGTGTGTGTGTATGTCTGTCTGTGTGTCTGTCTGTGTGCGTTGAGTGGAATCAATCATGTTATTTCGGGGAATTAAAAAGAACATTGTCCTTTGGTTCTCCTGAAGTCCCCAACCATGTCTTTTGACCAGCCTGCCGTCCTTACACCAGTCCGCCAGATGTTCCTCCACTTACCGGCCTGATGTGTGAACAACCCGTTCTGCATATTCAGTGTAAAGAGCATTTATCACCGTCAAGTCCTGATCAAAACAAAAGGAGATTCCTCTTTAAATGGAAAGTGAAGCTTCCAAAACAATAGCAGGTACTTAACTTAAACCAAAATCCCCTGAATGGTACGTCAACAACACGATGTGTGAAGTAATGTTGTTCCCAAATTTCAAACCCAGATTTAAAACTACTTTTTACCAATTGTACATTTAGCATGAAAACACACACTATGTGGACATTATTGAAGCTAATCTTGGGCAAAAAGTGACTTTAAAAATAAAAAACAACAACAATATCAGAGGCAAAATCACACACACAGACACACACCTTATACAGGGTCTTTGACATTTTACTGCAATATTTCTATATACAGTATGCAGTATATACTGGTTTATTTCTCAGGCCAATCACATGTAATTGTAAAGCTTACTCTGATTATCCTAAAGAATCATTCATTTCCTCATTAACTTTGTCACTGGCTGCTTGCACGATTTTATCCCACCCATCTACAGTAACCCTCCTGTTGTCCTCGGGTCAAATTTGACCCATTTTAAAAGTTTCTACAGCAGAAATTTGGGATTCTTTCATCCAAATTGTCCAAATATTACATAGATGGTTCCATATAACGCTGAAGGATCAGTTGACTACTTTGTTGAATTTTGGGTTCTTTATTCCCCCCCCAAAACTTTGACAAAAGACAAAAAAATGATTTAAGTTCACATAAATCAGGTTTCTTGACCATGAATTTGCAAAGGAAAACAGTGTAAAACTAGTGGTGATATTTTGGTGTTAGTGACGTGTACAGTAGAATGATGGTATGGTACAAAAATGAAGAAAATGTTGAAAAAAGCGTCAAAAAGTGATGAAAAATAATCACAAACGCGTCAAAAAAGAGTTTTGACCTGGGAGGACAACACAAGGGTTAATAGGGTCGGCCAAACACTCGGTATGTACACACACACACTGTACCTAATTAATTGATAAATAAGCCTAGTTCACATAGGATATTAGTCTATTGGGCCAAAATAATCTTACACATATCTACATATCAACATTAAAATAAAACCAAATGGTTTTAAAGTCACAATAACACTGCTCAAACTGAGAAATAATCCCTTTCTAATACAAGTTTCAAGTAAGTGCATACACAGAAATCTAATGAAGGAAATCTGATGAAAGCTGTGATCCAACGTGTATTAGAGAAATAAGACGGCCTATTTTAATATTTGTCATTAATTCCCTCTAGAACTTCAAGACTAAAAAGTATGTTAATATTTCTTATATTATATTATATAATATGTATTATAATAACCTGAAGTAACCCTAACTTATTCATGTAAACAATTTGTCATTAATTCCCTCTAGAACTTAAGCCTAAAATGTATGGTATTTGTTATTGTGGCCATTTATGAACGAGGTCAGCTAAACATTAACAATGTGCCATATGTAGGTCAGACTCTTGATATTGTTTAATTTATATTCATTTCACTTTTCATAAAGGGCAAGCAGGTCTAGACCGTACTCTGATTTAATTTACAGAAACTTTTCCAATATAAGGTTGTAATCATAGATAACAGTAAAATAGTTAAGATTATAAAAGTCATAACTTATAACATATATAGGACAGTTTGCTCTTTAAAAGGTGTTGTGTGGCTCTTAAAAGAGCCTTTTTGGGAGTGAGGTCTGGTGGGGAGTGGGTCTAAGCCCTCTCTCCGCGGATGCGGCGGGCCAGCTGGATGTCTTTGGGCATGATGGTGACCCTCTTGGCGTGGATGGCGCACAGGTTGGTGTCCTCGAACAGGCCGACCAGGTAGGCCTCGCTGGCCTCCTGCAGAGCCATGACGGCGGAGCTCTGGAAGCGCAGGTCGGTCTTGAAGTCCTGAGCGATCTCCCGGACCAGGCGCTGGAAGGGCAGCTTGCGGATCAGCAGCTCGGTGGACTTCTGGTAGCGACGGATCTCCCTCAGAGCCACGGTACCGGGCCTGTAACGGTGGGGCTTCTTCACTCCGCCGGTGGCCGGGGCGCTCTTACGGGCAGCCTTGGTGGCCAGCTGCTTCCTGGGAGCTTTTCCTCCGGTGGATTTACGGGCGGTCTGCTTGGTTCTGGCCATTTTAACTCCTCTGACTTCTCTGTGTTCACAGCTAAAGAAAGAATACTCCGAAACAGAGAACAGCGGCTTTATAAAGGCACTGCTGGAGCCACGGCGGCGCTGATTGGTCCAGGCGGGGTCCAGGCGGGAGACACGCGCACTGTAGCTGAGTAGCTATTGGACAAATGGAATTCAAACTAAACCGCTCACAAACGGCTGAATAACGGCCACAGAGAGACTCCTCCTTTCCTCTTTCTTTTGTTTTTGAGTCTATCATTTGAGTGTTGAAAATATTATTATTGTTTGTATTGTCTAACCTAACTGTACTTCTATAGAGTACTAAACAGAAACCCCAGTGTGTCAAGTATATTGATTTTGTATTTTTTGAGATACTTTATTGATCTCCAGGGTGGGAAATAACATTTAAAAATGTCTGTAATGTAACATCTAAGTGTAATGTCCAACTGTAATGTAATATCTAACTGTAATATCTAACTGTAATGTAATATCTAACTGTAATATCTAACTGTAATGTACTATCTAACTGTAATATCTAACTGTAATCTGTAATCTAACTCTATCTATAATGTAAAATTAGAGTGTAAAACAGAGAGTAATTTTACAACAGAGTGTAAAATTACACTTTGTTGATATATATTACACTTTAGGGGAGAGCCGGGACAGTTGAAACACTTTTTAATTAAACGTAATTTACAAAGCGGAATGTTGGATAGGAATGTTTCATCCGTCCCGCGTTTCAATTGTCCCGGCTCTCCCCTACACACAGGCCCGAAAAAGAAACAAATAAAAACCTGAACTGTAGAAGGTTTAGATTGAAGCAGGCTTTTATTTTAGCATTATTTTAAATTAACCATTTTAACCCTGGTGTTGTCCTCCCGGGTGAAAAATGGACATTAATTTGACATTTTTGTCCCTTTTTCAGACTTTTTTAAAAAAAGTTTTCACTAACACTACCTTACTAGTTTTACAACTTTTTGGAATTCATGGTCAATAACCCTCATTTGTATAGAATTACACCTAATATTTGACTTGTATGTGTTTAAAAGAGAAATATGCCTGCCCTGTCCTGATAAAGAAATATTTTGGTTAATTTTGAGTAATTATTTATATGTGAGTATTTGGTTTAATAGAACGGTTTAGGAATCATTCAATGATTTACTTTAGCACATTCATTAGTTTTTATAATGGAGTTCTTTAAAATGTTGGTTTTATACGCGTTACCTAGATTTTCAGAAGAAAAACCCAAACATCCCACCTGGCATTTGCCCAAATAATACAAATAATATAAAAAATGTCAACTTGGGATTTGGGAATGCATATTTGAATGATACATTACTTGGGATAAAATATATAAATAAATAAAAAGCTATTACCTGAGATTCCCGGGAAATTGGTTCATCTAATTTTCAGGACAAATATTAAACCCCAATAGGAACGGGTAGGAGGGGTAAGAGAATGACCTTTTGGTTATAATAACTCAACCAATTCACAACAATGTCAACAGGTGTGATTAGATGGCTGTCAACTAGAGGGGGGGTAATGTTTTGGGACTCCTGTGGGTCAGTGTTCCTGCAGGAAATCAAGGGGCGTGGGACATACAGTGTGAGAAGATCTCTTTTAGGAATTAAAAGATGTCATTACAAAGGCATTGTGACATTTTTGGCCCCATCTCAGACTGTCGTAGTTTTCACCAACACAACCGGTACTTCCACTAGTTTTATAGTACTTTGAAGTCAACAATCCTCATTTAAAAAGTTATGCCATAATATGAGTTAAAAGAAGTTAAAAATTGTGAATCAACAAGGGTTCAATCTGGTTATTTGTATAAGTAGTAGGCACAGTGGTTATGGTTTGTGGGCCGTTGTAGTTGGGAAAAACTTAAAATACGATTAAAGTGAAACATCAGCTCTTAGTGGAGTCAGTGGGTGGCTCTTAAAAGAGCCGTTGTGTTGCTATGGTAACAGCGGGACGGTCTACTTGGAGCTGGTGTACTTGGTGACGGCCTTGGTGCCCTCGGACACGGCGTGCTTGGCCAGCTCCCCGGGCAGCAGCAGCCTCACGGCGGTCTGGATCTCCCTGGAGGTGATGGTGGAGCGCTTGTTGTAGTGAGCCAGGCGGGAGGCCTCGCCGGCGATGCGCTCAAAGATGTCGCTCACGAACGAGTTCATGATGCCCATGGCCTTGGAGGAGATGCCGGTGTCGGGGTGGACCTGCTTCAGCACCTTGTACACGTAGATGGCGTAGCTCTCCTTCCTGCTCTTTCTCCTCTTCTTTCCGCCCTTGGCCGCGGTCTTGGTCACGGCTTTCTTGGAGCCCTTTTTGGGCGCTTTGACTGTAGCTTCTGCTGGCATGTCTGCTTCGGTTAGGATGTCCTGAAACGACTGACTACAACAGCCCCTCGGCCGCTTTATTTATAGTCGTTGATGCAAATGTCAGTGTGCCGTTGCGCGCACAGGATTGGCTGAGCTTTGTGGTTGAGACTGAGCATGCGCAAACATAAATTAAACCCCCCTACACTTCATAGTGAAGATGGGCTTGAATATTAATTATGTGTTTCCCCCTTTTGTTGCAACAGAGGTGGATGTTAAAAGGTAGATGTAGATGAAAGGTCATAAAAATAACTAGTTGTTTACATGAATAAGTTAGGGTTACTTCAGGTTATTATAATAAATATTATATAACATAATAGTCAGAGATAAACTATACATTTCGCCTATAGATTTATATAAATATTACAACTTTTTTGGGGGAATTTCATAATATCCTATCCTTGGTGTTGTATAGTCACTTGTCATTTTTCATTAATATTACCAATAACCTAAAATCCAACATAATGTCATGTAACCTGTATATATATATCTTAACTCTAATCTGTGTTTATATTTTTCTAAAACGAGTACTAAATTAATTTAACATTATTTAATTTGCAATATTTTTGCTAGTGAATTTCCCCATTGTGGGATGAACGAAGATTTAATCTGTGAAATTATTAAAATTAGTGCATTTTAGGGGGCTTGAGAACCAGTGGCCTATCACAATATACCATGTCTTTGTTGTAATTAATCAGACATAAACCCTTGTGTTGCAATACTGGGGCAAAAATTGGACTTTTTTTTTTACTAATTTTATAATACTTTTTGTAATTCATGGTCAACCCTTATTTATATAGAATTATACCTTATTTTGAGTTATAAACAGCAATATCAAGAATTAATAGCAAAAGTTATCAATTGTATTTGCAGAGCATTGTAGGGAAACCAGTTATTAGTATTTTTTGTGGTAATTTTGTTAAAAAGAAACTCACATTTCAGATAAGGACATTTTTGAAGGGGTCAAATTTGCCCTTAGAACAACCGGAGGGTTAACCCTCTATTATGATTTATTTTTTAAACATGGTAGAAATGTCTTTGTGTTTATATTACTCCAGGATGCTTAAATAATGCAATTGCAAAAAAAAAAAAAATTGAAGGGGGGGTAGTTGGTTATTTTTTACCTGGAAAGTGCCAAAAAAAATCCAGTTTTTCTTTAAAAACAGACTTTTATTGAAAGAATTATCAAAGAAATTCAACATGTCCGGAAAAGGGGCGGGGCAACAGGATTTAGTGGGTATGTGACGTCATCAAATGAAAACCACTTCAAAATAAAAGACCTATTTACACAATTTAACAAAAACAATGCATTTTAATGGTTTGTGAAAAACACTAAGAAAGATAATTTGTTGCCGTATGGCAACAACATGCAATAGAGGGTTAAGGAGCATGTCTTTAGCTGGATGTGGTTGGCTCTTAAAAGAGCCTTTTTGGGGTGCTGGTTTCCAGCAGTCAGAGGCCCTCCATTTTACTTCTTGGCGGGCTTCTCGGTCTTCTTGGGCAGCAGGACGGCCTGGATGTTGGGCAGCACGCCGCCCTGAGCGATGGTCACTCCGCCCAGCAGCTTGTTGAGCTCCTCGTCGTTGCGGACGGCCAGCTGCAGATGGCGGGGGATGATCCGGGTCTTCTTGTTGTCCCGGGCGGCGTTTCCAGCCAGCTCCAGGATCTCAGCGGTCAGGTACTCCAGCACCGCCGCCAGGTACACGGGGGCTCCGGCACCGACACGCTGGGCGTAGTTACCCTTCCTCAGGAGCCTGTGGACACGGCCCACCGGGAACTGGAGCCCGGCCCGGGAGGACCTGGTCTTCGCCTTCGCTCTGGTCTTACCGACACCCTTACCGCGGCCTGACATCTTGTTGCTGTTTATGTGTAAATCGACAGAACGTGCCTCGTCATTGAGAGAACCTTCTTTATATAGAGACGTGCTGCTCGCTCATTGGCTACTTCGAACGTAACTGTGATCGGCCAATCAGAAAAGAGTTCTACAACGCTGTCGTTTTGCAATGTAGGTTTTGTTTTTCAGAATAAAACGACGGATCCATACGGTGACACATTTATTACACTTATTACACCTCATTTATTACACTATTACACTAATAAAAGTCAGCTTACTGTACGTTTTAAGATAAACGGGCTCGTTGCAGAAGGTAGGATACACATAACATACTATTTAAAAAATATATTTATATACAGTATATGCAGTAGATAGATAAATATATAGATAGATACGTTTCGTTTTTCAGAACAAAACGATATATCCAACTTACAGTAACCTTATTAATCAACGTTTTAAATAAAAGTCTGATTAATTATTGTTTTAAAACAAACTGTCTCCTTGTGGTTAGTTATTCAAAATACATTATAATTTAAATATATTACTGTACTGTCATGCTATGCAACTTAAATAACTTCTTTTTAAAAGAGTTACAGTGCGGTTGTGTTTTTCATTTCTCTATGTGAAGTCAATACTCAATCTCATTAGTTATTAAGTGTCAGTGCATTTGATATCTATTTCATCTTTATCCCTGAACCAGGACATTGCTAAAAGTATTTAAGTAGTGATCCCAGACCTTGAGGTTATTTTTTTACAGGTAATGTTGGAGGCTGATCAGAACCTGGTTACACATACAGTATGTCCATGCCTTTATATATGCATTTATATATGCATCTATCTATGCATTTATATATGCATCTATGCATTTATATATGCATCTATCTATGCATTTATATATGCATTTATATATGCATATGGGTGGTTGACGTGACGCTCCATTTTTGTGTTCATTGCGACAAATATAAATAAATATTTATAATATTTCATTAAAATATATGTTTTTATATACAATGTAATCTTCCAGAACTAATACATCTGTAGTTAATGAGCATTATAATTCAAATGTGTAAATATTTCGTTTTAAGCATGACATTTGTCCTGTGGCGTGACTGTCCGGGGTGGCGTTGCTTATCTTAAAACTACTGTAATAAAATGAAAAATCAGTCTAAATCCATTAAAATACTTGAATAGATGTTATAGTAGTGTTAATTAATGAAACTAAAGGTTATACGTTTTAAGGTCCCTATTTAGAATAATTATGACACATTACATTTTGTCCACAAAACTTGTGTCCACCTGGTGTGACGCCATTCTTTATGTATAAATCGGGCATTAATTTGGGCACCCTATTACTGAGAGGGGCCCTTCTTCATCCAGGAAGTACAGTAGACCTCACTGGAGGACATGGACTGCACACATTGTGAGTTTTGTCTCTAATATTTTCATAATATGGCTATTTCCGTGCACTGTTGGAAATGGTAACCATTATGCTGTCCTTTGGTGTGACGTTATTTAAGTATTGATCTGAACATTTTCATCAATTTATATTGATTGACTATTGAAAATAATGTAAACCTTAACACTGTTAGTCAGGTTTGAAGACTGTCTCTCATACAGCTAGGCCGCAAACTGGCCTTGATCCTGAAAACGTCCACTGGTGTGACAGCACTGTCCTATAGTGTGACATGAAATTAGCATCACACCAGTGGATGTAGGCTCTATCAAGAGCTACTAAACCATCATTCTCTCCCTCTTAACCTCCCTCCCTCCATTTTAACCTTTTGACACATTTCAGGCTTCAAACATAAAGATATAAAAATTTTATTTTTTGTGAAGAATCACCAACAAGTGGGACACAATTGCGAAGTGGAACGAAATCTATTGGATATTTTAAACTTTTTTAGCAAATAAAAAACTGAAAAGTGGTGCGTGCAAAATTATTGGGCCCCTTTACTTTCAGTGCAGCAAAAAGATTTCCCAAGCTTTAAACATCCCAAGGAGCACTGTGCAAGCGATCATTTTGAAATGGAAGGAGTATCAGACCACTGCAAATCTACCAAGACCTGGCCGTCCCTCTAAACTTTCAGCTCAGACAAGGAGAAGACTGATCAGAGATGCAGCCAAGAGGCCCATGATCACTCTGGATGAACTGCAGAGAACTACAGCTGAGGTGGGAGAGTCTGTCCATAGGACAACAATCAGTCGTACACTGCACAAATCTGGCCTTTATGGAAGAGTGGCAAGAAGAAAGCCATTTCTCAAAGATATCCATAAAAAGTCTCGTCTAAAGTTTGCCACAAGCCACCTGGGAGACACACCAAACATGTGGAAGAAGGTGCTCTGGTCAGATGAAACCAAAATCAAACTTTTTGGCCACAATGCAAAACGATATGTTTGGCGTAAAAGCAACACAGCTCATCACCCTCAACACACCATCCCCACTGTCAAACATGGTGGTGGCAGCATCATGGTTTGGGCCTGCTTTTCTTCAGCAGGGACAGGGAAGATGGTTAAAATTGAGGGGAAGATGGATGCAGCCAAATACAGGACCATTCTGGATGAAAACCTGTTTGAGTCTGCAAAAGACCTGAAACTGGGACGAAGATTTATCTTCCAACAAGACAATGATCCCAAACATACAGCAAAATCTACAAAGGAATGGTTCACAAATAAACGTATCCAGGTGTTAGAATGGCCAAGTCAAAGTCCAGACCTGAATCCAATCGAGAATCTGTGGAAAGAGCTGAAAACTGCTGTTCACAAACGCTCTCCATCCAACCTCACTGAGCTCGAGCTGTTTTGCAAGGAAGAATGGGCAAGAATGTCAGTCTCTCGATGTGCAAAACTGATAGAGACATACCCCAAGCGACTTGCAGCTGTAATCGCAGCAAAAGGTGGCTCTACAAAGTATTAACGCAAGGGGGCCCAATCATTTTGCACGCACCACTTTTCAGTTTTTTATTTGCTAAAAAAGTTTAAAATATCCAATAGATTTCGTTCCACTTCACAATTGTGTCCCACTTGTTGGTGATTCTTCACAAAAAATAAAAATTGTATATCTTTATGTTTGAAGCCTGAAATGTGTCAAAAGGTTGAAAACTTCAAGGGGGCCGAATACTTTCGCAAGGCACTGTATAGTCTCGTGTGAGGTATCATTGAGCTCAGCAGGGAGTTTCCTTTTCATTGGTGACGACTTGCGGTGTCTGAGTGCCGCGCAAATGCACGGTCGCAAGGAGCGGCGTCTGCCAGTAACCCGATGCGCGCAGATGAGCAAGGGCTCGTCCTACGCTGCTTGCAGCTTTAATTAAAACTTGTACCTTGTTATTTCAGAGAATATTAAAATAAATTTGAACAAGAAAAGTAATAAGCCAGGTCAATTTTGTTTACATGTTCATGTTATGTTGCTAAATGTTACCATGGCTCCCAAGTCTTTTTTTATGGGAATGTTGGTTTCTTCTTTTTTCTTCTGACTTTATTGTACAACAAACATTTGAACTTAAAGTTGTAAATATATTTAATGATTTTTTAAATTAATTTGAACAAGAAACAATAAATGTGAAAACAGGGGCATGCCGGTACTTTTTGTTGTCCAATGGTGTGACGGAATGTCCTGTGGTGTGACACACTGAGTTATAAGAGGAAAAGGCATTTTAATGCACAAATTCATGTAAAAAGTGTTGGCTACTATAATAATGATATCATCACTATGCACATATAAGGATGGAATGAAGTTTCGTTCGGTTTTATAGTAATTATAATGAATATAATCTAGACCTTTGGGTAAAGTCCCTATGTGTACATCTTATAGTCAGATAATAACATGATTGCGAATTTATATTGGTTACTTTTGATGTGGGAATATAATTAGGACAAACTAATAAGGATTGTGAATATTTGTCTTATCCGTCACACAATTTCTGAATTTAATATTAACATTAAAAATGGTGTCACACCGGTGGACAATATTTGGGACTACCACACAAAAAAGTTAATAAAATACAAAATAAATAAGGAATTATAAAGGGACACATTCCGTTTTTATTTATTCACATATTAAGCAATATAATTATATGTCATTTGACATAAATTTTATAAATATATTTTTTTCCACTTTGGATTTGAGTTCATGTCAACCACCCATTTATATATGCATTTATATATGCATCTATCTATGCATTTATATATGCATCTATGCATTTATATATGCATTTATATATGCATTTATATATGCATCTATCTATGCATTTATATATGTATCTATGCATTTATATATGCATCTATCGATGCATTTATATATGCATTTATATATGCATCTATGCATTTATATATGCATCTATCTATGCATTTATCTATGCATTTATATATGCAACTATGCATTTATATATGCATCTATCTATGCATTTATCTATGCATTTATATATGCATCTATCTATGCATTTATATATGCATCTATCTATGCATTTATATATGCATTTATATATGCATCTATCTATGCATTTATATATGTATCTATGCATTTATATATGCATCTATCGATGCATTTATATATGCATTTATATATGCATCTATCTATGCATTTATATATGCATTTATATATGCAACTATGCATTTATATATGCATCTATCTATGCATTTATATATGCATTTATCTGATATCTGTACTCTTTGAATGTAATGAACCTTTGTGTTGTCCTCCCGTGTCAGACTGACAGATATCTATCTAGTGGGCTCCAGGCTGATGTTAGACCTTCATCTTGTTTAAGTTTATTATATATATATATATATATATATATATATATATATATATATATATATATAGGTATTATTATATGTAGAACTCCTTCTGGTACATTATAATGAATAAGATGGCTGATGCATTTACATGTTGTAGTGTCGTAACACAGTTTTTGAAGCAGTTTGAAGAGAAACGACAGAGATGAAATGTAACATTATCAAAGGAGCTGTATATTAAAATGTGTTTATCCATTTGTACACAATATATCCCAGTGTGTAAGTACCGCAGCGGACCAGAAGATGGCGCTGTAACTCCACGCTTCTCACCACCAGACTCCATGCAGAAAATCAACAATTTAATCAAAGCTGCTTCTCTTATGCAAATTACAGTAATAATTCCCGTATTATTAACTCAGATTGGAGGGAGCGTGCTCTCAAAGCAGCGTCGGTTTCTCTATGAAAAGCATTTACGGATTTTCAAAATAAAAGCTGGTCTGATCCTGCAGAGGACTTCCCCGGATAGTCTTGGGATTCCCCCATAGACAGTGAAAGAAATAGACCAGCAGGTCTGGACACAGGACCAGAGAAGTCTATTAATAATTTATACTGTTTATTTTTTAATAATTTATACTGTTTATTTTTTAATAATTTATACTGTTTAAGCTCTCTCCCGGTGGTGTTGATTGCTGGAAGGTGTGTGCTTTTGTGTTCTTATATATTTTATATTAAAATTATTTTTGTAAATACCTACTTTTATGTATTTATTTATTTACATACTTATATTATTATATACTGCAAGATTTTAAATTTTTGTATTTTAATTTATTTAATTTTGTATTTTAATTTATTTAATTTTTTTTAAACTCTTATAATTTTTTATTTTATTTAAAAAAATACTTTTTGAATGTATTTATTTATGACAACATTTATTATTATTTTAATATTAGTATTTATTATTACTTACTTTTATTTTTAAATTATTTTTGTAATTACTTACTTTTATGAATCTATTTATTGTTTATGATTTTGTGTTTTTATGTTGAGTGGTAAGCAGGCAAAGCAAGAGTTTAATTTTTTGGGATTTATTTTATTTTAATTTTAAAAAAATGTTTAAACTCTTATAATTTTCAATAATTTTTTCATTATGTTTATTTAAAGAAATACTTTTTGAAAGCATTTATTTATATACAATATATATATATATATATATATATATATATATATATATATATATATATATATTAGTATAAAATGTATAGTTGGATACTGATTACATTTTGTTGAATTAGTAACTTAATCCATTGAAACTATTGCAATTTACACAAACGTTATTTTTTCCCTTTAAATATTTTGCATATATTTTAGCATTTTCAGCCAAATGGAGAACACTTGTGCACTTTTACTGCTGACATTTGTACATTTTTGGAAGATAAGTCATGAAGGTCATGACCTTTGAACACTGGAATCCCTCTCTCCCACTGGTGATACCATTTCCTCGGCGGGTCCGGCTGATCTGAGCGTCTTTGTTCTCTGTGGCCAGAACATATGGTATTATTATTATTATTACATGACATGTTGGGTTAGTAAGTGGGAGTGTCACATTCATTGTTGGACATTGGAAATAATATATATTTTTTTTAAAAGAGTTACAGTGCGGTTGTGTTTTTCATTTCTCTATGTGAAGTCAATACTCATCTCATTAGTTATTAAGTGTCAGTGCATTTGATATCTATTTCATCTTTATCCCTGAACCAGGACATTGCTAAAAGTATTTAAGTAGTGATCCCAGACCTTGAGGTTATTTTTTTACAGGTAATGTTGGAGGCTGATCAGAACCTGGTTACACATACAGTATGTCCATGCCTTTATATATGCATTTATATATGCATTTATATATGCATCTATCTATGCATTTATATATGCATCTATGCATTTATATATGCATTTATATATGCATTTATATATGCATTTATATATGCATCTATCTATGCATTTATATATGCATTTATATATGCATTTATATATGCATCTATCTATGCATTTATATATGCATTCCTCTGATATCTGTACTCTTTGAATGTAATGAACCTTTGTGTTGTCCTCCCGTGTCAGACTGACAGATATCTATCTAGTGGGCTCCAGTCTGATGTTAGACCTTCATCTGGTTTAAGTTTATTATATATATATATATATATAGGTATTATTATATGTGGAACTCATTCTGGTACATTATAATGAATAAGATGGCTGAAGCATTCACATCTTGTAGTGTCGTAACACAGTTTTTGAAGCAGTTTGAAGAGAAACGACAGAGATGAAATGTAACATTATCAAAGGAGCTGTATATTAAAATGTGTTTATCCATTTATGCACAATATATCCCAGTGTGTAAGTACCGCTGCTGACCAGAAGATGGCGCTGTAACTCCACGCTTCTCACCACCAGACTCCATGCAGAAAATCAACAATTTAATCAAAGCTGCTTCTCTTATGCAAATAACAGTAATAATTCCCGTATTACTCTCACAACACTCAGCAAATTGTCAGTAAGTCTCAACAACGGCTGTACTTCTTAAAGCCCATGTTGCAAGTTAACCACCACTGTTGATTATTGGGTACAAAAAACACTCAAGATATGTATATCATTTTTAAAAATGTCTCCAAATAGTGTTAAAAGTTAGTTTTTGGTCATTTTTGGTGTTCGCGGGTTTATGAAGTGAATTCGGCGATGACGTCATAGTGGGAAGCGAAGTCTCAGCCTGGCACTAGAACTACGGTGACTGACTGGGAGGAGGAAGAGGAGGAAAGGCCAGCAGCCGAATAATTACGAACCTACCGGACGTGAGAGGGCAAATGAGGAATTGTCAAGATTGTGGGGAAGTCTCCTTCATTTATCTCCTTCATTTATCTCTTTTATTTTAGCAACGCAGCAGTGCATACAATGACTTTACTTTTTACTGTCAGTGAATAGCACCGAGTGAACGTCAACGTATTCTTTCGATCTAGTGACAGGGATCATGTCGTTAGTTCAGATAAGTACTGGTACACTTATCTAGATATAGTAATAGAAGTACTGGTACACTTATCTAGATATAGTAATAGAAGTACTGGTACACTTATCTAGATATAGTAATAGAAGTACTGGTACACGTATCTAGATATAGTAATAGAAGTACTGGTACACGTATCTAGATATAGTAATAGAAGTACTGGTACACTTATCTAGATATAGTAATAGAAGTACTGGTACACTTATCTAGATATTGTAATAGAAGGCATCCCCGAGTGTTATTTATAAGTGTTTACCTCTTCCTCCGGTGAAAACGTGTCGCTGTTTGGCCGGTGCTTGTGTGTGGCGGCGAAGCTGCGGTGGAGAGCGGGTGCTGTAGGCGAGTGAGCCGGTCGGGGAGTGAGTCTCCGGTCGGGGAGCGAGCGTCCGGTCGGGGAGTGATCCGCCGGTCGGCAAGCGAGCCTGCCGCCGGTCGGGAAGCGAGCCGGTCGGGGAGCGATCCGCCGGTCGGGGAGTGGTCGGGGAGCGAGCCGGTCGGGGAGCGAGCCTCCGTCGGGGAGCGATCCGCCGGTCGGGGAGTGGTCGGGGAGCGAGCCGGTCGGGGAGCGAGCCCCGCGATCAGCTGATCTGAAGATGCCTAAATCCGTTTGTGACATTTCAGGCAGGATCATGGTCCTCCCCAACCAGCACGCACCAGGATTGTAATTGTTTATATTTCAAACGTCACTGCAGGTTGATTGTGGGCGACAACGCGGTCGTGTTAGCTTACCGAAACTCTACTGCCGAAGTTGCTGTCTGGCTACGTGACGTTAGCTATATCCGCTAGCATCCGTACAGGCTAACTATAGCCAGTTTGCTTTGTGTGTAACGTAACAAACCCCCCATCTCGTAGGAGCGAAGCTTACTATTTCATTCAATACAATTATGGTACAACAGGTGCACTAATGCCACATGTATGATGTTGACAACATGGACGCATATATATGCAACACCAAAGGCAGTCGTAGTATTTACCTAGCAGGCTAGGCTAACGCTGTTGTGCTAACGTCCGGCGGCGTAGCGTTAGCTAGCGTTAGCTAGCAGTCTAAACTTGTGAAAAGCCGAACAACACCCCCGTCTAAGCTGTGTTTCACTTTCCCTCCAATATCATTATAAATATAATAAAGTCACATGGACTCAATCGAGACCATAGACTGTTAATATTAAAGACCAGAAGCCACATTAGGCCAGACCAGTGGTAAATACAATGCAGGCTGCTCTGTTATCTCCCTAATGTGACGTCATGCAATGCATTGTGGGGGGAAAATGAAACACTGTAAAATTGTGCCTATTTTTGGATATATATTCAGTTTTGCAATATCCAACACCATCAAAAACAATGGATAACAGTTCAAATATTTACTACCAACAAGCAAATTGCACAAATTTGTTGCAAAATTAAACCTGCAACATGGACTTTAAGAAAGCTGAGGAAATTTGGTCTGTCCACCAAACTCCTTAGCAATTTCTATAGATGTACAGTGGAAAGCATCCTGACTAATTCCATTGCAGTGTGGTTTGGAAACTGCACAGTACAGGAAAGGAAAGCTCTCAAGCGTGTGATTAAAACTGCACAATATATCTGTGGAACAGCTTTTCCATCACTTCAGGACATTTATAAAACCCGGGTAACTAAGAGGGCACATAACATTATCAGAGACACTACGCGCACCCTCAGCACATATTGTTCACATTGTTACCTTCTGGCAGACGTTATGGGAGCCTGAAAGCCAGAACATCCAGACTTAAAAACAGTTTTTATCCACAGGCCATCAGGCTGTTGAATGACTCAGTCTTTTGACAATTTCTACTTGCAATCTAATCACTGTTTGCACTACACTGTGAATGTTTGCATTTGTTTAATGCATATGCTTTTTATAATGCTTTTTATGTTTTGCTGCTGCATGCGATTTTATCTTATACCTGAATCTTTTATTGTGTGTATAGTGTGTACATTTTTATATTGTGGGAAACGTTGCAACTTAAGAATCTCATTGC
Source organism: Etheostoma nigrum (assembly GCA_029931835.1). Taxonomy (NCBI): domain Eukaryota; kingdom Metazoa; phylum Chordata; class Actinopteri; order Perciformes; family Percidae; genus Etheostoma; species Etheostoma nigrum. Next base: position 30,884,603 of record CM057245.1, read on the forward strand.
ATGGTGTAAAATCTGTGCATATGACAAATAAACATCTTGAATCTTGAATCTTGAATTATTAACTCAGATTGGAGGGAGCGTGCTCTCAAAGCAGCGTCGGTTTCCCTTTGAAAAGCATTTACGGATTTTCAAAATAAAAGCTGGTCTGATCCTGCAGAGGACTTCCCCGGATAGTCTTGGGATTCCCCCATAGACAGTGAAAGAAATGGACAGCAGGTCTGGACAGAGGACCAGAGAAGTCTATTAATAATTTATACTGTTTATTTTTTAATAATTTATACTGTGGAAGGTGTGTGCTTTTGTGTTCTTATATATTTTATATTAAAATTATTTTTGTAAATACCTACTTTTATGTATTTATTTATTTATATACTTATATTATTATATACTGCAAGATTTGTTATTTTTTATTTTAATTAATTTCAATTTTTTTTAAACTCTTACAATTTTTTATTTATTTAAAAAAAATACTTTTTGAATGTATTTATTTATGACAACATTTATTATTATTTTATTATTAGTATTTATTATTACTTACTTTTATTTTTAAATTATTTTTGTAATTACTTACTTTAATGACTTATTTATTTTTTTATGATTTTGTGATTTTATGTTGAGTGGTAAGCAGGCAAAGCAAGAGTTTAATTTTGTGGGAATTATTTAATTTTAATTTTAATTTTTTTTTAAACTCTTATCATTTTCAATATGTTTTTTATTATGTTTATTTAAAAAAATACTTTTTGAAAGCATTTATTTATATACAATATATATATATATATATATATATATATATGTGTATAAAATGTATAGTTGGATACTGATTACATTTTGTTGAATTAGTAACTTAATCCATTGAAACTATTGGAATTTACACAAACATTATTGTTTCCCTTTAAATATTTTGCATATATTTTAGCTTTTTCAGCCAAATGGAGAACACTTGTGCACTTTTACTGCTGACATTTGTACATTTTTGGAGGATAAGTCATGAAGGTCATGACCTTTGAACACTGGAATCCCTCTCTCCCACTGGTGATAACATTTCCTCGGCGGGTCCGGCTGATCTGAGCGTCTTTGTTCTCTGTGAGTCACAGAAAGTTTGACGGCGTCAGAATATTTGTGGAATTAGAGCCTTTAAATATGTCCGTGGGGGTTTAAAGAAGACCCATGCAACGTATCAGATGCAAAAACACAACGAGATTATGACAATAAGGCCTATAAATCAATGTTTCAAAATTTAAAAAAACAGGGATTGTGCCACAAAAAAACACCTGAGTTGTTTGGGCTGAATTACTGTGCTAAAAAACTACAAGGCCCATAAAGACAACTGTGAGCAGAACTGTGAGTGTAACATGTAATAAGTCTACATTATTCTCTTATAATGTCCATATTTAATGTCATTTTTAACTTTATCCTTGCACTATTGGACAGTGTGTAGTTTGTGTACAGCGTGTAGTTTGTGTACAGTGTGCAGTTTGTGTACAGTGTGTAGTTTGTGTACAGTGTGTAGTTTGTGTACAGTGTGTAGTTTGTGTACAGTGTGTAGTTTATGTACAGTGTGTAGTTTGTGTACAGTGTGTAGTTTGTGTACAGTGTGTAGTTTGTGTAGTTTGTGTACAGTGTGTAGTTTGTGTACAGTGTGTAGTTTGTGTACAGTGTGTAGTTTGTACACAGTGTGTAGTTTATGTACAGTGTGTAGTTTGTACACAGTGTGTAGTTTATGTACAGTGTATAGTTTGTGTACAGTGTGTATTAGTACTTGTGTTGCAGTGAGAGGATTGAAATACCATTACATCACTGATGGGCGGGAGTTTATTATCACCCCACTCTGCTTCCCATTCATCATTTCTGATGATTGCGTCATGCGCGGTGGGGGGGGGGGGAGCCTAATAATAAACTGAATATCCGGAAACGCGTTCATAACACCGCTGCTGCTGTCAGGAGAAACACACACGTGCATTATCCTCGGACCCGCAAACATGGACTGGACCACTACTTATAGGGTCTTCTTATTCCTCCTTACTTACGGGACAATCGGTGAGTTTATTAGAGATTATTAATCTAACTCCGGTGTGAAGTTATGGGATTTTAGTGGTTTTGTTATTGATTTTCTACAAATGTTGTAAATCGATCAAATATGAAGCCGAAATCAGAAGAAAGAGACACTAAGAAAACACAGATGCGTGAATACTGTCGCATAAAAACACAAAAAACTAATGAAAACTTATTCTTTTGATAATGTAGAGTCCCAGGATGATGAAGTCCCGCCCTCCTCGGCCTCTGATTGGTTGTTTCATCCAGAACTTTATTACTAAAGTAATTATTTGGATGACTACTTTTTACTTTTACCTGAGTCAGATTATTCTCAAGTACTTTTACTCGAGTAATCAGCAAGGAGCCGGCAGAAGCGGGTTAGACAACCGCGTGTGAGTGTGTGTCTGTGTGTGTCCCTGTGCCCTGTATGCGTGTGTGTCTGTCCCTGTGTGTGTGTGTGTCCCTGTGTGTTTGTTTTTGTGTGTCTGTGTGTGTCCCTGTGCCCTGTATGCGTGTGTCCGTCTCTGTGTGTGTGTGTGTGTCCCTGTGTGTATGCGTGCGTCCGTCCCTGTGTGTGTGTGTGTGTGTGTCCCTGTGTGTATGCGTGCGTCCGTCCCTGTGTGTGTGTGTGCGTGTCCCTGTGTGTGTGTGTGCGTGTCCCTGTGTGTTTGTTTTTGTGTGTGTGTCCCTCTGCGTGTTTGTGTCCCTGTGTGCGTGTGTTCCTTTGTGTGTGTGTGTGTGTGTGTCCCTGTGTCCCTGTGCGTGTGTCCCAGTGTGTGTGCGTGTGTGTCCCTGTATGCGTGTGTCCGTCCCTGTGTGTGTGTCCCTGTGTGTGTGTGTGTGTGTCCCTGTGTGTGTGTGTGTGTCCCTGTGTGTGTGTGTGTGTGTCCCTGTGTGTGTGTGTGTGTCCCTGTGTGTGTGTGTGTGTCCCTGTGCGTGTGTCCCAGTGTGTGTGTGTGTCTGTTGGATTTTGATGCACTAGCACCATGACCCCCCCTCCCACAGAGCACCATGCATACCGGTCACGTGCTCTGAATACTTCCTACATTACTCTACATGTAACCCGACTCCGTTTTCATCATGCCCCATTGCGTCATGCATGCACGCGCGGGAGGAGCCTCGCGTGCTTCATAATAACAAAATATCCGGAAACATTCATAACACCGCTGCTGTCAGGAGAAACACACACGTGCATTATCCTCGGACCCGCAAACATGGACTGGACCACTACTTATAGGGTCTTCTTATTCTTCCTTACTTACGAGATCATCGGTGAGTTAATTAGAGATTATTAATCTAACTCCGGTGTGAAGTTATGGGATTTTAGTTGTTTTGTTATTGATTTTCTACAAATGTTGTAAATCGATCAAATACGAAGCCGAAATCAGAAGAAAGAGACACTAAGAAAACAGAGATGCGTGAATACTGTCACATAAAAACACAAAAAAACTAATGAAAACTTCATTAGGATTAATTCCTAGGATAACGAAGGCACGGCCCGCCCTCCTCTGCCTGTGATTGGCTAGTTCGCGTCGCATTCTTTCTGATTGGCTAGGTTTAGGCATGAAGCGTTAAATTGGTTACTAGGATAAAATAAAAACTCTTAAAAGGAGCTGTATTAGACAAATTAAAGTGCGCAGATCTTTTCGGTGCTGGGCGGTGTGTGTGTGTGTGTGTGTGTGTGTTGGGGGGGGGGGGGGGGGGTTTCCCACCTGCAGCTATGACGTATGTGTAACCAGGCCCAATAGAGGGCTAATAGCCAAACTTTAGCAACTGGCAACTCCACCTCGGGACTTTCACCCAAAGAGAAAGAATAAAAAACAATATTCACTTGAACATAACTATAAAAGAAGAATAAGTTGGCAACAAAACTACTAAATAAAGAAAACAGAACAACCAAATATCCAAGGCAGCCGGAGGCACATTTGTTAAAGTTAAAAGTGTTGAAGAAATTGGAAGAAACTAATTAAAATGGTTGCAACTGTCCTCACAGGTGGATCATATATGACATAAGACTAAAACACCACATGCACATATCAAAACACTAAAACCATGCAATACTCTAATAAAATGAGTGTGTGTGTGAGCATGTGTGAGTGTCTCTCTCTCTCTGTGTGTTTGTATCCATGTGTGTGTCTCTGTGTGTGTGTGTGTGTGTGTGTGTGTGATGTGTGTGTGTGTGTGTGACGTTAATCAGCCTAAACAAGTAGTCCGAGCATAAAACTGGTAAATTGTAGGTAAAAAGTTGTGTAAAACTGTGAGAGATTCCTGGAAAGTCTTAGAACAGCTGGGATGGGGGGGGGGGGGGTTGTATCCGTGTGTGTGTGTCTGTGTGGGTGTGTGTGTGTGTGTGTGTGTGTGTGTGTGTGTGTGTGTGTGTGTGTGTCACCATAGGATTTGATTAGTTTGACATGTCTATGACTCCTTCATATATTAATACATTGTTATAAGCCTCAATATTCTAGTTTATGGGACATTATTATTATTATTATTATTATTATTATTAATATTATTAACTAATTATATTAAGAAGATAATTAGACGTTAATCAGCCTAAACAAGTAGTCAGAGCATAAAACTGGTAAAATGTAGGTGAAAGGTTGCATGAAACCATGAGAGATTCCTGGAAATGGCTCCATTAAATGTTGTTAGGACAGCTGGGACAGGGGGGGAGAGAGGGGGGAGGAGGAGGGGGGGGGGGAGAGGGAGAGAGGGGGGAGGAGGAGGAGGAGGAGGAGGGGGGAGGAGGAGGAGGAGGAGGAGGAGGGAGGGGGGGGGGGGTTCCAGACAGTGAGAGGAGACGGTTATTGTCCTTAACCTCAGATATGTAAACACACAGGTCTGAGGTTTCAACGAGCTGACATCACACGACTTTCACTGTTCCTCATTAATAAAAGACTCTGTGTGTGTGTGTGTCTGTGTGTGTCTGTGTGTGTGTGTGTGTGTGTGTGTGTGTCTGTGTGTGTGTGTGTGTGTGTGTGTGTGTGTGTGTCTGTGTGTGTGTGTGTGTGTGTGTGTGTCTGTGTGTGTCTGTGTGTGTGTGTCTGTGTGTGTGTGTCTGTGTGTGTATGTCTCTTTGTTTGTGTGTGAGTGTTAGTGTGCTTTATGTAGTGTGTGCATGTGTGAGTTTGTGTAATGTGGTGTGTGTGTGTGTGTGTCTATATGTGAGTGTGTGTGTAATGTTAGTGTGCTTTATGTGGTGTGTGTGTGTGTTTCTGTGTATGTGTGTTTATGTGTGTATGTGTGTGTGTGTGTGTGTGTCTGTGGGTTTTGTGTGTGTTGTGTGTATGTCTCTTTGTTTATGTGAGTGTTAGTGTGCTTTATGTAGTGTGTGTGTGTGTGTGTGTGTATGTGTGAGTGTGTGTAATGTGGTGTGAGTGAGTGTAATGTAGTGTGTGTGTGAAGTGTGTATGTGTGTGTGTGAGTGTGTGTAATTTAGTGTGTGTGTGTGAATGTGTGTATATGTGTGTGTGTTATCTGCTTGCGTAGACTAATTAGTGGTAATTAAGTAACAAAGCGAATGACATCACTCAGTCAGCTGTTATCCACGTCGTTAACCATTAATTACGTAATTGCTTTTTAACCCTCGCGTCGCCCGGGCAACGGGAAGACTTTTTTTTTTCTGGATCAAAATCAACTTTTTTTTTAACGTTGTGTTCGTCTTTTTTGACATTTCTTACTGATGTTTGTCACATTTTTGAAGCTATTTCTGACATTTCTATCACTCTTTTTAACATTCTTTTATCATTTATTTCTCCAAATTGTGTAAAATGGAATAAAATACTCAAATTAAATGGTCCCTAATACTGTATCTGAAGTCTCTTTTATATAGACCTTAGTGGTCCCTAATACTGTATCTGAAGTCTCTTTATATAGACCTTAGTGGTCCCCTAATACTGTATCTGAAGTCTCTTTATATAGACCTTAGTGGTCCCCTAATACTGTATCTGAAGTCTCTTTTATATAGACCTTAGTGGTCCCTAATACTGTATCTGAAGTCTCTTTTATATAGACCTTAGTGGTCCCCTAATACTGTATCTGAAGTCTCTTTTATATAGACCTTAGTGGTCCCTAATACTGGATCTGAAGTCTCTTTTATATAGACCTTAGTGGTCCCCTAATACTGTATCTGAAGTCTCTTTTATATAGACCTTAGTGGTCCCCTAATACTGTATCTGAAGTCTCTTTATATAGACCTTAGTGGTCCCTAATACTGTATCTGAAGTCTCTTTATATAGACCTTAGTGGTCCCTAATACTGTATCTGAAGTCTCTTTATATAGACCTTAGTGGTCCCTAATACTGTATCTGAAGTCTCTTTTATATAGACCTTAGTGGTCCCTAATACTGTATCTGAAGTCTCTTTTATATAGACCTTAGTGGTCCCTAATACTGTATCTGAAGTCTCTTTTATATAGACCTTAGTGGTCCCTAATACTGTATCTGAAGTCTCTTTTATATAGACCTTAGTGGTCCCCTAATACTGTATCTGAAGTCTCTTTTATATAGACCTTAGTGGTCCCCTAATACTGTATCTGAAGTCTCTTTTATATAGACCTTAGTGGTCCCCTAATACTGTATCTGAAGTCTCTTTATATAGACCTTAGTGGTCCCTAATACTGTATCTGAAGTCTCTTTATATAGACCTTAGTGGTCCCTAATACTGTATCTGAAGTCTCTTTATATAGACCTTAGTGGTCCCTAATACTGTATCTGAAGTCTCTTTATATAGACCTTAGTGGTCCCCTAATACTGTATCTGAAGTCTCTTTTATATAGACCTTAGTGGTCCCTAATACTGTATCTGAAGTCTCTTTATATAGACCTTAGTGGTCCCCTAATACTGTATCTGAAGTCTCTTTTATATAGACCTTAGTGGTCCCCTAATACTGTATCTGAAGTCTCTTTATATAGACCTTAGTGGTCCCCTAATACTGTATCTGAAGTCTCTTTATATAGACCTTAGTGGTCCCCTAATACTGTATCTGAAGTCTCTTTTATATAGACCTTAGTGGTCCCCTAATACTGTATCTGAAGTCTCTTTTATATAGACCTTAGTGGTCCCCTAATACTGGATCTGAAGTCTCTTTTATATAGACCTTAGTGGTCCCCTAATACTGGATCTGAAGTCTCTTTTATATAGACCTTAGTGGTCCCCTAATACTGGATCTGAAGTCTCTTTTATATAGACCTTAGTGGTCCCCTAATACTGGATCTGAAGTCTCTTTTCTCTCTTTCCAGCTGCTGTATCCTCCACCGAGACTGTAGAGACTCTAACCTGCAACGTCACCAAGCAGCGTGATGGGTCCTACGTCTACGAGGTGTCCCACGTGCCCAATTTGTCCAGTTCTATGTCGTCCGGGTGTGGGACAAGCTGGGCGCAAAGGAACGTAAGTCCGACACCCTCAGAACCTGAGGATCCGCCGGACTACACGTGTCCGTTGGTTAAAGGGCCCATGTTATGAAAGAAATCACTTTTTCTGGGATTTGGGGTTATTTTGTGTCTCTGGTGTATACACACACACACACACACACACACACACACACACACACACACACACACACACACATACACACTTGAAAAAAATACATCCATAGGGTTTTGAGTGAGATCCGGTTTCTGAATGTCCTCTGATCCGGTCTCTGATCGGGTTTCTGAATGTCCTCTGGTCTGGTTTCTGAATGTCCTCTGATCCGGTTTCTGAACGTCCTCTGGTCCGGTTTCTGAACGTCCTCTGATCCGGTTTCCGTATGTCCCCTGATCCGGTTTCTGAACGTCCTCTGGTCCGGTCTCTGAACGTCCTCTGATCCGGTTTCTGAAAGTCCTCTGATCCGGTTTCTGAACGTCCTCTGATCCGGTTTCTGAACGTCCTCTGATCCGGTCTCTGATCCGGTTTTTGAACGTCCTCTGATCCAGTTTCTGAACGTCCTCTGATCCGGTTTCTGAACGTCCTCTGATCCGGTCTCTGGTTCGGTTTCTGAACGTCCTCTGATCCGGTTTCTGAACGTCCTCTGATCCGGTCTCTGATCCGGTTTCTGAACGTCCTCTGATCCGGTTTCTGAACGTCCTCTGATCCGGTCTCTGGTCCGGTTTCTGAACGTCCTCTGATCCGGTTTCTGAACGTCCTCTGATCCGGTCTCTGGTTCGGTTTCTGAACGTCCTCTGATCCGGTCTCTGATCCGGTCTCTGCGCTCCTATTGGTCGACGTCGACCCAGTCGTGGTTCCTTCTCCTCGTGCTGCTACCTTGTCGTGGTGGAGAGGCTTGTGTGCCTCAGAGACCCTGAGAGCTTTGCCGGCGGGGGTTTCGGCTCCCGGCAGGTTCAACCAAGCCGGACTGGTCTCAGGTGAGGGGCCCGACCAAAGACAGCACAACGCCGCCAGGTTACCGTGGAAACGCACTGCACGCGGAAGCGCCGCGCTGCGAAGCGTAGATTTATGTCTGATTACACGGTCCTCCTCTCCCATCTACAGACTGTGTGTGTGTGTGTGTGTGTGTCTGTGTGTCTCTGTATGTGTATATGTGCGTGTTGTGTGTGTGTGTGTATATGTGAGTGTCTGCGTGTTGTGTATATATGTGTGTGTCTGTGTGAGTGTGTCTGTGTGTGTGTGTGTATATATGTGTGTGTCTGTGTGAGTGTGTGTGTCTGTGTGTGTGTGTGTGTGTGTATATATGTGTGTGTCTGTGTGTGTGTGTGTGTGTGTCTGTCTGTGCGTGTTGTGTGTGTATATATGTGTGTGTCTGTGTGAGTTGGCAAACCTGCTGCTTAGTAATTGTTTGAATGTTGCGGTTGTGACGAGAATAAGTTCAGGGTGTGGCGTTCAGGGACAATGGGTGAATGTCTGTAACTCTCACACTTCCTCCTTGCCAAGCGCTCTGATTGAGCAATCCTCCGACGCAGGAAAACCCCGAAAACTCCACTTATTATTAAGAACGTGTATGAATCTATCTATCTATCTATCTATCTATCTATCTATCTATCTATCTATCTATCTATCTATCTATCTCATCTGTTTGTGTTTTTTTTCCCAGAAAACCGTCATCGTTCGCATGCAGAATGGTCAAGACCCTGTTTTTGACATAAATCTGGTCCAAAACGTAACCGAGCAGTCTGTCGCTATGAAACACTGCCACGACTACCTGCACTTCACAAAAGACTGCGGGGTAAGTCCCAACATCAACATCAACAAACACACCTCAGGAAATGAAAGGATTCCCCTGATTTAAAACAAGAAGGCGTGGAGAGAGAGATATGAGAAATATGTCCAGACATGTTTCACTCTGAAGTGGAAATAAAACATTTATTTGTCTGTACATTTTTGTATAAACTTAACATTTCAGGAAACTTGTAATATATATTGTCTTATTTTTAGTAATAACTTAGGGAAGTTTCATGCTGATATTTATTAGTTTAAATATTTTTCCTATTCACCTACAATGTCTTTCCTCACCAAACCCACCAGACTTAATGGAGTGTGTTTTACAATGCTCTATACATGCTAAAAGTAGTGATTATTTACATGGAGTCTGGTGGAGATATGCTGCTCTATACACGCTAAAAGTAGTGATTATTTACATGGAGTCTGGTGGAGATATGCTGCTCTATACATGCTAAAAGTAGTGATTATTTACATGGAGTCTGGTGGAGATATGCTGCTCTATACACACTAAAAGTAGTGATTATTTACATGTAGTCTGGTGGAGATATGCTGCTCTATACACGCTAAAAGTAGTGATTATTTACATGGAGTCTGGTGGAGATATGCTGCTCTATACACGCTAAAAGTAGTGATTATTTACATGGAGTCTGGTGGAGATATGCTGCTCTATACACGCTAAAAGTAGTGATTATTTACATGGAGTCTGGTGGAGATATGCTGCTCTATACACGCTAAAAGTAGTGATTATTTACATGGAGTCTGGTGGAGAAATGCTGCTCTATACACGCTAAAAGTAGTGATTATTTACATGGAGTCTTGTGGAGATATGCTGCTCTATACACGCTAAAAGTCCTGATTATTTACATGGAGTCTGGTGGAGATATGCTGCTCTATACACGCTAAAAGTAGTGATTATTTACATGGAGTCTGGTGGAGATATGCTGCTCTATTTTTGCAGATGATTGGAATATTTTACAAGTTTGAATGTAACTTTAGCACTAACGCCTCACTCTTCTCTTCTTTTCTTTAGACCTGGGACGAGGCCGTCTGCAGAAGTAAGTGTTACAAGAAGTTTCATAATGACTCATTAATGCCTTCCTGTTATCTGCACACACATAACAGCAAAAGACTCGTGCAGCTGAAGATGTGGGAGGATTTAACGAAAGTTGCAAAGACTAAAATATCCATGTTGGACCCGTGAGCTCTTATGATAAAGCCCTGTGTAGTTGGTGTTATTTCCTGTATTCTGGTACAGAAATCTCTACTTTCATTATTTTTTTTCATTTAATGTTTTATTCATTGTGTAATACATATATACTATTTTATAATGGTGAGTATTTTAGTTGTATATTTCAATTTCAATTTCAATTTATTTATAGTATCAATTCACAACAAGAGTTATCTCAAGACACTTTACAGATAGAGTAGGTCTAGACCACACTCCAGAATTCACAAGGACCCAACAGTGTCCTCCAGAGCAAGCAACAGTGCGATAGTGGCGAGGAAAAACTTCCTTTTAGGCAGAAACCTCGGTCAGACCCAGACCCAGACCCAGACCCAGACCCAGACCCAGGCCCAGGCCCAGGCCCAGACCCAGAACAGACCCAGACCCAGGCCCAGGCTCTTGGTAGGCGGTGTCTGACGGGCCGGTTGGGGTTAGAATGAAAAGTGGCAATTACAATCCCAAAAAAAAATAGTAGTTGTTAGTAGTCCTTTGTAGTCGGCATAGCAGAGTGTAGCAGGAGGAACATGGCATCGCAGTGCGTGTAGCGGGACCATGGCGACAGCTGCAACCTTGATTTTGGAGCCTCCCTGATCCGAGGAAACATGCTGGGGGAAAAAGAACATGAGGACTCCGGGGAATGACTCCCCAGAGCTAGGTTAGTAACAAGCATTTCTGGGACATGGATGCACATAATTGGAAAGATAGAAAAATAGAGGAGGGAGGAACTAGGTGTGTCACAGGAAGTCCCAGCTGTCTAAAACTATTACAGCATAACCAGGAGAGACAGTGTAAAGAGAGGAGCCTGGCCAGGCCACAACTCTCCCCAAACCCTCCCATGGCTAGGGTAGGGGGAGAGACACCCAGGGCCAAGGTCATGAGGGTCAGGGCTAAGGGCAGGAAGGTCAAAGTAGGGGAAGGATACAGACCCGGGTTAGGGTAGGGGAGAGAAAGATAGAGTTAAGATCAAAGTGGGGGGTGGGATACAAACCCTGGTTAGGGTAGGGGGAGAGAAAATGGGGGTTAGAGTCAGGAAGGTCAGAGAGGGGGATAAGATACAAACCCTGGTTAGGGTAGGGCATATTACTATATATGCCCTAACTATAAGCTTTATCAAAAAGGATAGTCTTAAGCCTACTCTTAAATGTGGAGACGGTGTCTGCCTCCCGAACCCAGACTGGAACCTGGTTCCACAGGAGAGGAGCCTGATAGCTGAACGCCCTGGCTCCTATTCTACTTTTAGAGACTCTAGGAACCTCAAGTAATCCTGCATTCTGGGAGCGTAGTGCTTTAAGATAAGATGGTGCCTGACCATGAAGAGCTTTGTAGGTGAGAAGAAGGATTTTAAACTCTATTCTGGATTTTACAGGAAGCCAATGCAGAGAAGCTAAAACAGGAGAGATGTGATCTCTTTTCTTGGTTCCTGTCAGAACACGCGCTGCAGCATTCTGGATCAGCTGAAGAGTCTTTATGGACTTTTTTGAGCAGCCTGATAATAAAGAATTGCAGTAATCCAGCCTAGAAGTAACAAATGCATGGACTAGTTTTTTTGCATCATTTTTAGACAGAATATTCCTGATTTTTGCAATATTACGTAGGTGAAAAAAGGAGATCCTTGAAATTTGCTTTATGTGGAAATTAAAGGACATGTCCTGATCAAAGATAACTCCAAGATTCCTCACAGTGGTGCTGGAGGCCAGGGTGATGCCATCCAGAGTAACTATCTCTTTGGATAGTGCGTCACGGAGGTGCTTGGACCCCAGAACAATAACTTCAGTTTTATCTGAGTTTAACATTAGAAAATTACAGCTCATCATATATGTCAGTTTCATAAAGACAAAGTAACATGTAACTAAAAAAAAGTCCTTCCATACCAACGAGAGAGGAACAATGGGTCCATTTTTATAACTTTTCATCAAGAGGAAGTAGTCGGCTTTGCGTATCTGAAGACATTAAAGAGCAGAAATTGATTCAATGACTAATTCAGAGACATCTTTAAAAATAATGTTGTCCTCATGTTGTCCTCATGTTGTCCTCATGTTGCCCCCATGTTGTCCCCATGTTGTCCTCATGTTGTCCCCATGTTGTCCTCATGTTGTCCTCATGGTGTCTCCATGTTGTCCTCATGTTACCCTCATGTTGTCCCCATGTTGTCCTCATGTTGTCTTCATGGTGTCCTCATGTTGTCCCCATGTTGTCCTCATGTTGTCTTCATGTTGTCCTCATGTTGTCCCCATGTTGTCTTCATGTTGTCTTCATGGTGTCCTCATGTTGTCCTCATGTTGCCCTCATGTTGTCTTCATGTTGTCCTCATGTTGCCCTCATGTTGTCTTCATGTTGTCCTCATGTTGTCTTCATGTTGTCCTCATGTTGTCTTCATGTTGCCCTTATGTTGTCTTCATGTTGTCTTCATGTTGCCCTCATGTTGTCCTCATGTTGTCTTCATGTTGTCTTCACGTTGTCCTCATGTTGTCCTCATGGTGTCTTCATGTTGCCCTCATGTTGTCTTCATGTTGCCCCCATGTTGTCTTCATGTTGTCTTCACGTTGCCTTCATGTTGTCCCCATGTTGTCTTCACGTTGCCTTCATGTTGTCCTCATGTTGTCCTCATGTTGTCCCCATGTTGTCTTCATGTCGCCCTCATGTCGACCTCATGTCGTCCTCATGTTGTCCCCATGTTGTCCTCATGTTGTCTTCATGTTGTCCTCATGTTGTCCCCATGTTGTCCTCATGTTGTCTTCATGGTGTCCTCATGTTGCCCTCATGTTGTCTTCATGTTGTCCTCATGTTGTCTTCATGTTGTCCTCATGTTGTCTTCAAGTTGCCCTTATGTTGTCTTCATGTTGTCTTCATGTTGCCCTCATGTTGTCTTCATGTTGTCTTCACGTTGTCCTCATGTTGTCCTCATGTTGTCCTCATGGTGTCTTCATGTTGCCCTCATGTTGTCTTCATGTTGCCCCCATGTTGTCTTCACGTTGCCTTCATGTTGTCCCCATGTTGTCTTCACGTTGCCTTCATGTTGTCCTCATGTTGTCCTCATGTTGTCCTCATGTTGTCCCCATGTTGTCCTCATGTCGCCCTCATGTCGACCTCATGTCGTCCTCATGTTGTCCTCTTGTTGTCCTCATGTTGTCCTCATGGTGTCCTCATGTTGTCCTCATGTTGTCCTCATGTTGTCTTCATGTTGTCTTCATGTTGTCCTCATGTTGTCCTCATGTTGTCCTCATGTTGTCCTATATCAATGTTCTTTTTAATTCCCCAAAATAACATGATTGATTCCACCCAACGCTCTTTGCCAAGTACAAATCTCTACTTTCATTAATTTTGGGGCGTCTTATTCAATTTTATAGCATTGTAAAACAAATGGAAGTGTTTTTGAAATAGTATTGAGTAAAAGTTGACATATTCCAGTCTGTGATTATCATCAACATCCATTCCTTTAATTTTAGTCTCAATAATTCCTAATTTCTGCTTTTCTAACTCAAACATTAGGTATAATTTCCTATAAATGAGGTTTATTGACCATAAATTCCAAAAATAACTAAAACTAAAGTTAATAAGTTAGCATTACGTAGTGTTAAACAACAAAAAAAGCGTCAAAAGTGTTGATAAATGGGACAAAAACGTAAGAAAAAGTTAAAAACATCAATAAAAAGCGTTTTTGTGTTCTTTGCGTGTTTGGTCATTATTTTCAATAAAATGTTTTGCTATTTTTCAACGTCTTTGTCCCTTTTTTGACATATTGTCGACGATTATGTTGCTATTTTCGACGTTTTAGAGACTTTTTCCCTACAATTTTTTCCTTTGTCATTGATTTTTTCACTTTTACCAAAAATGTTACCCTTATTTCGACTTCCTTTTAAATCGGGTATATAAAAAAACTTTTAAAACGGGTCAAATTTGTCTTGAAGACAACATTAGGGTTAACCTCTTAAGGGTTAAATTTTGAATTTTTTTTAGACTTTCTAAAAACCCGAGGAAACCTCTTGGCTCCGTGACCTCGACACCTTTACTAACCTGTGCTCCGCATTTCTTCTTTTGTTTTCTAGTCAACTGCAGCGCCAGCGTCTCCGATGTAGACCGCCGTCCCCCCACCGGTGAGTCTCCACATGGTCCCTCAACAACTTCACTGCAGTTTGTGGTTTTAGATCAGTCTTTAACAAAAGAGTCCAGGTGTCTTTATTATGTTGATAATAATATTGGAGGGAAAGGGAAACCCAAAATGATTGTCTTGATACTGTCATGCATAAGACCTTTATTCTGTCCTGGACTCGGTCTTGACTCAGACTCGACTTGACTCGGACTCGAACATCTTTGGACTCAGGCTTGACTCAGACCTGAATCTTTTTGGACTCGGTCTTGTCTTGGACTCGACTAGTCCTGGTCTTGGACTTGACTAAGGTGGTCTTGACTACAGCCCTGCATAAGTCTTTAACTGAACTTTCCTATATTTGGTAGAGCTGAGCATGCTGACTTCTCCTTTTGAACTGTGAAGTAGTGTGCAGATGGTTGGTTATTTAGTGTGAAATTTCAGAAAAGTCAGCATCAGAGAAGAAGAAAAGGCTACGCCCTGATTGGTTGTCTGCGGAGGCGGCAGCGATGAAATCCCCGTCTGTGATTGGTTGGCTTCGCTCACAGGTGTGAAACCTGGTCTTGGCTTTTATGAGAAGTTGATTTGTGAGAGCAGTGATCAGCAGATGTGCGGTTTCTCACAATTACAGGTCTCCAGATGTGAGATTACCCAACAGTGTAATATACAGTGGGTACGGAAAGTATTCAGACCCCTTTAAATTTTTCACTCTTTGTTTCATTGCAGGCATTTTCCAAAAATCAAAAAAGTTCATTTTATTTCTCAGTAATGTACACTCAGCACCCCATCTTGGACAGAAAAAAACAGAAATGTAGAAATTTTTGCAAATTTATTAAAAAACAAAAACTGAAATATCACATGGTCATAAGTATTCAGACCCTTTGCCGTGACCCTCATATGTAACTCAGGTGCTGTCTATTTCTTCTGATCATCCTTGAGATGGTTCTACACCTTCATTGGAGTCCAGCTGTGTTTGATTATACTGATTGGACTTGATTAGGAAAGCCACACACCTGTCTATATAAGACCTTACAGCTCACAGTGCATGTCAGAGCAAATGACAATCATGAGGTCAAAGGAACTGCCTGAGGAGCTCAGAGACAGAATTGTGGCAAGGCACAGATCTGGTCAAGGTTACAAAAAAATTTCTGCTGCACTTAAGGTTCCTAAGAGCACAGTGGCCTCCATAATCCTCAAATGGAAGACGTTTGGGACGACCAGAACCCTTCCTAGAGCTGGCCGTCCGGCCAAACTGAGCTATCGGGGGAGAAGAGCCTTGGTGAGAGAGGCAAAGAAGAACCCAATGGTCACTGTGGCTAAGCTCCAGAGATGCAGTCGGGAGATGGGAGAAAGTTGTAGTAAGTCAACCATCACTGCAGCAATCCACCAGTCGGGGCTTTATGGCAGAGTGGCCCGAAGGAAGCCTCTCCTCAGTGCAAGACACATGAAAGCCCGCATGGAGTTTGCTAAAAAACACCTGAAGGACTCCAAGATGGTGATAAATAAAATCCTCTGGTCTGATGAGACCAAGATAGAACTTTTTGGCCTTAATTCTAAGCGGTATGTGTGGAGAAAACCAGGCACTGCTCATCACCTGTCCAATACAGTCCCAACAGTGAAGCATGGTGGTGGCAGCATCATGCTGTGGGGGTGTTTTTCAGCTGCAGGGACAGGACGACTGGTTGCAATCGAGGGAAAGATGAATGCGGCCAAGTACAGGGATATCCTGGACGAAAACCTTTTCCAGAGTGCTCTGGACCTCAGACTGGGCCGAAGGTTTACCTTCCAACAAGACAATGACCCTAAGCACACCGCTAAAATAACGAAGGAGTGGCTTCACAACAACTCCGTGGCTGTTCTTGAATGGCCCAGCCAGAGCCCTGACTTAAACCCAATTGAGCATCTCTGGAGAGACCTGAAAATGACTGTCCACCAACGTTTACCATCCAACCTGACAGAACTGGAGAGGATCTGCAAGGAGGAATGGCAGAGGATACCCAAATCCAGATGTGAAAAACTTGTTGCATCTTTCCCAAAACGACTCATGGCTGTATTAGATCAAAAGGGTGCTTCTACTAAATACTGAACAAAGGGTCTGAATACTTATGACCATGTGATATTTCAGTTTTTGTTTTTTAATAAATTTGCAAAAATTTCTACATTTCTGTTTTTTTCTGTCCAAGATGGGGTGCTGAGTGTACATTACTGAGAAATAAAATGAACTTTTTTGATTTTTGGAAAATGCCTGCAATGAAACAAAGAGTGAAAAATTTAAAGGGGTCTGAATACTTTCCGTACCCACTGTATATATATACTGTATATATATATATATATATATATATATATATATCTCACACTATGAGTAGCTTCTTCAAATATGGGTCATAATATCTTGGGCCTCCTGTTTTCTTCATGATTACAATATTACATTTTGAATTGCAGTGGATTACATGTGAACTAAATAAAACCAAGATGTCGTGTTTTTGTCTCCTGCCAGTGAACGCCACACGGACCTGCTTCACTGAGGACTGGTGTCCCACGCACCTGGAGCTCGGCCTGTGGTGCGGCGCCATTCTTCTTCTTCTTGCCGTCTCGGGGGGAGTGTACTGGAAATACTGCAAATGCAGGAGACGTCAAGCTGTGGAAGCTGGGGAAGTGAGCGTTGCATACACTCCTGCAAAAACCCAGATGGTGTAATATATAATACATATATATATATATATATATATATATATATATATATATATATATATATATATATATATATATATATGAAATCATTGAGTTACTAAACACAGGCTGGATGAAAACTACCTCTAGTCTAAATGTGATGATGTGTATTGGAAGGACTAATATATATTTTATTAATAATACCTAATTGTGAATGGATATGTCTTCATGTTATATATTTATGATATTATATAATATTATATATTTTATTATATATTTTATGAGTAATAGAGCTTCGGAGAAAGGAAGAGGAAATATATAATACGTTTTATAAGAGGATTTATAAAGGTTTTTAGGGAGGTTCTTCCAAAGTCCAGGAGCCCAACAAGAGACGTCCAGGTCTTTCCAGATGTTTGTTAGATGTTCGTGGAACACATCAGGATGTAAAACAAAACAAAGGAAATCATTTTCCATTTAAAATGGTGCTTTTATGTGTGAACTGTGAAGCTTTGTCTTCATTTAGTAAATGAGCTGTAGCGTCCGTCCTGTCTGCGGTTGGACCAGGACGGACCTTTCTGGGTTCAGATCTACATCCGAGCCCCCCCCAGAAGATGGTTTTCGCCGTTTAAGGGCAGCTTAACCCCCGAGGTTAATGTGTCTCCACGTTCTCCCGCTGTACACGCTGAGATATCGGCGCCATCTTGTAATTTTGGAGCCAGAGTTTGTGCGGTATTGATCGACTGCCAAGTTAGCAACACTTCAAGTTAGCTTGCCTGCTACAAGCTAACTATCAATTAGCTAACATGCTAGCTCAGTTGCTAAATTGACAACTGAAATCACGCCTCGCCTCTTTTGCAGAGCAGTAGAGCGATACTCTATTAAAACAGGTTGTTATAAAATTATGTTACGATAGCTGGCTCCATTTTAGACTTCTAATCTTGCAATATCCGCTCAGAGATTTATTTTTGTCCGTGTGGTTTGCCGCAGTGGACCGTGGAGTTCATTGAGAAACACTCAAGCGCTCACTGACTTCCTCTTCAGCACTTCCTCTCGGAAGGTCTCACCCCCCCAAATCTAACCAAGAAAGAACTAACCGTGAACACAACATGTCTGAGTGATTTAATGCCTAACCCTCATGTTGCCTCTTTCATGTTGTCTTCATGTTGTCTTCATGTTGTCCCCATGTTGTCTTCATGTTGTCTTCATGTTGTCTTCATGTTGTCTTCATGTTGTCCCCATGTTGTCTTCATGTTGTCTTCATGTTGTCTTCATGTTGTCTTCATGTTGTCCCCATGTTGTCTTCATGTTGTCTTCATGTTGTCTTCATGTTGTCTTCATGTTGTCCCCATGTTGTCTTCATGTTGTCTTCATGTTGTCTTCATGTTGTCCCCATGTTGTCTTCATGTTGTCTTCATGTTGTCCCCATGTTGTCTTCATGTTGTCTTCATGTTGTCCCCACGTTGTCTTCATGTTGTCTTCATGTTGTCTTCATGTTGTCTCCATGTTGTCTTCATGTTGTCCTCATGTTGTCTACATGTTGCCTTCATGTTGCCTTCATGTTGTCTTCATGTTGTCTACATGTTGCCTTCATGTTGTCCTCATGTTGTCCTCATGTTGCCCTCATGTTGTCTTCATGTTGTCCTCATGTTGCCTTCATGTTGTCCTCATGTTGTCCTCGTGTTGCCCTCATGTTGTCTTCATGTTGTCTTCATGTTGCCTTCATGTTGTCTTCATGTTGTCTACATGTTGCCTTCATGTTGTCCTCATGTTGTCCTCATGTTGTCTGTCATGTTGTCCTCATGTTGTCTTCATGTTGTCCTCATGTTGCCCTCATGTTGCCCTCATGTTGTCTTCATGTTGTCCTCATGTTGTCTTCATGTTGTCTTCATGTTGCCTTCATGTTGTCCTCATGTTGTCTTCATGTTGTCCTCATGTTGTCCTCATGTTGCCCTCATGTTGCCCTCATATTGTCCTCATGCTGTCCTCATGTTGTCCTCATGTTGCCCTCATGTTGCCCTCATGTTGTCTTCATGTTGTCCTCATGTTGTCTTCATGTTGTCTTCATGTTGCCCTCATGTTGTCCTCATGTTGCCCTCAAGTTGTCCTCATGTTGTCCTCATGTTGTCCTCATGTTGTCCTCATGTTGTCCTATATCAGTGTTCTTTTTAATTCCCCAAAATAACATGATTGATTCCACACAACGCTCTTTGCCAAGTACAAATCTCTACTTTCATTAATTTTGGGGCGTCTTATTCAATTTTATAGCATTGTAAAACAAATGGAAGTGTTTTTGAAATAGTATTGAGTAAAAGTTGACATATTCCAGTCTGTGATTATTATCAACATCCATT
Source organism: Etheostoma nigrum (assembly GCA_029931835.1). NCBI lineage: Eukaryota > Metazoa > Chordata > Actinopteri > Perciformes > Percidae > Etheostoma > Etheostoma nigrum. The sequence continues at coordinate 30,904,128 of CM057245.1, forward strand.
CCTTTAATTTTAGTCTCAATAATTCCTAATTTCTGCTTTTCTAACTCAAACATTAGGTATAATTTCCTATAAATGAGGTTTATTGACCATAAATTCCAAAAATAACTGTAAAACTAAAGTTAATAAGTTAGTGTTACGTAGTGTTAAACGTCAAAAAAAATGTCAAAAGTGTTGAAAAATGGGACAAAAACATGAGAAAAAGAACGTTAAAAACGTTGAATAAAAACATAAAAAAGTGTGGATTTTTTGACGGGAAGACAACACGAGGGTTGAGGACTTAAAGCCAGACAGGAAGTTGTTCTTAGGTTTTTAATCCTCCGGGACTTTGCACTGTTATTAAAATGAAGTCTTTGTTCCCAGTGTTGAACTGGAAGAACATGGCTGCAGGAAAGCTCCAGATTTCTCCCAACGATCTAACAAACCCAGCATCTGAATACATCAGATGCTGGAACTACTCGGTGTTGTTGCAGAACTACGATGTCCAGACTTCTCGCAGTTGTCTCTTATGTCTTTTCCACCGAGGCTAACCAGGTGCTGGTTCTGGTTCTGGTGCTGGTGCCAGTTTGGTGCTGGTTCTACTCGCCAGTTCTCTAAGAACCAGCTGGATCTCCCCCAGCCTGAGAGCCAGCAGACCGTTGGTGTCCTCCCCAGACCACGGTGGTTCTGGTGTCCTCCCCAGACCACGGTGGTTCTGGTTTCCTCCACAGACCACGGTGGTTCTGGTGTCCCATCCATGTCCAAAGCTAACATTAACAGCTCTCTATGGTTAACAGCTGACCGGGGTTTTAAAAATGGCGGCCAGAAGTTTTTGTTTTCCGACGTCATGATAACCCCGCCCCCCCAGCACCTGACGTAACCGGTTCTTATCTCTAGACCAGCGCTGAGTTGGTGCTGAGTTGGAACCCGTGTTCTTGGCCCAGAACCAGGTTTATTTGTGTGGAAAAGCAAAGAACCGGTTCGATATCTGGCCCTGACTCTGAACCAGCACCAGAACTGCCTTGGTGGAGAAGACATACGTGAGCTGTAGTCTGGCTGGTAGAGAGCTGGTCTGGCTGGAGCTTCACCAAAGTCTTTTGTGTGCAGTAGGTGGTTTAAGCCTCGTAATTTTAATCCGGGGCTGACGTTCTGGTCCAGATTAAGTGCCCTGATACACAAAGCTGACCTTAACCAACGGATGCCGCTACAGGACGACTGATCGAACGCTCTGCGTCTTTACGGTATCTAGAAAAGTTGCGATTTGCGTCCACCGTGGACTTCCGTCCACAGAAGACACAAATCTCTCTTTCGAATTCACGCTATAGTTATCCTCACTTCCTGTTTGTGTTGTCAGACAGCTGAAGTCATTCTGAGGTGCTGTGCTGCGGTGATGACGTCATAATGTAATAATCGCGATGATAAAAATCAACAGAAATCCACTTAAACAACTTTAAATCAAATGATTTTGATGAGTTGGTAGCTAAACGAGTCATTTCGCGGGGCTCTTGGTGCTTAAATAGATGTATCCACTGATTTACAGGCTTCGCTTTCGCCATGTAAGTCAATGGAAAAAAAGTATTTTTGCGCCAGAGGAGCCGGTCGTTGTAATTCCACAGTTTGGCCACTATGTCGAGATGGCTTCAAAGCCCCGCCCACTTCCTGGGACCTGTGTAAACCAGACTAGGACGACGTAATCTCTCTCGTGAGCTCATTTCCCAATTTTTAAATACAATTGTGCCGGGTGCCACCGACTTGCCGATCAGATTATCCTCCATTTCAACAATTAGTGTGAAGTACGAGGGGATCAAAACGAGCGTGTTTGAGGAAAATTTGCAGAAAGTTAAACCTTTTTCAACGTCTTCGCGTCACCTCCTAAAAATGTTAAGTCAAGCATGCAATACGGTTCCCTCCATCCATCCATCTTCATCCGCTTATCCGGAGTCGGGTCGCGGGGGCAGCAGCTCCAGCAGGGGACCCCAAACTTCCCTTTCCCGAGCCACATCAACCAGCTCCGACTGGGGGATCCCGAGGCGTTCCCAGGCCAGGTTGGAGATATAATCTCTCCACCTAGTCCTGGGTCTTCCCCGAGGCCTCCTCCCAGCTGGACGTCCCTCCACCTAGTCCTGGGTCTTCCCCGAGGCCTCCTCCCAGCTGGACGTCCCTCCACCTAGTCCTGGGTCTTCCCCTAGGCCTCCTCCCAGCTGGACGTCCCTCCACCTAGTCCTGGGTCTTCCCCTAGGCCTCCTCCCAGCTGGACGTCCCTCCACCTAGTCCTGGGTCTTCCCTGAGGCCTCCTCCCAGCTGGACGTCCCTGGACCACCTCCCTAGGGAGGCGCCCAGGAGGCATCCTTACCAGATGCCCGAACCACCTCAACTGGCTCCTTTCGACGCGAAGGAGCAGCGGCTCTACTCCGAGCTCCTCTCGGATGACTGAGCTTCTCACCCTATCTCTAAGGGAGACGAATACGGAATCCGGTTCCCATTGGAAGGATATTTCCGAATTTGATATGCCATGGTAGCGTGTTAACTCGTATCCTATATCTAGATTGTGAAGCCGCTGACCGGCGAAATCTGTGCTTCTGCTTCACGAGGGAATCAAAACGAGCGTATCTGAGCGACTTTTCTCCAACTTCCTCACGTGAACTTAAATGTCACATACCTACACCGTAAGTCTTTTAAAGCTTGACTATTTTAGGCAAGAAGCTTGTAAAATACTAACGTTAAAACTACGGCTGCACAATTAATCGCAACGTGGACTAGTGCAGTATCGCAGACATGTGTCAACCCACTCGGAAGGAAGCATTGTGGCGCTGCAGAGACGTCCCGGCCTACAGACTACAGGAAACACCTGTAATCACTCTATTATCATTTAAATGTCTTTCAATGTTTATAATTTTCAATGAAAATGAGAATAATGATGCAAAAGCGATCGTTTTCTCCAATATCGTGAATCACAACGCAATTAGATATTTTCGTCATATTGTGCAGCTTGACGTTAAACCTCGATTCAGATTAGATTAAATGCTATCAACCCCCCCTGACCCCCCCCCCCTCCAAACAACCCCCCCCCAAACTTTGGGAGGGGGGGGGTGGTTGTTGTTGCCCAATCGTGGCCCGGTAACACTCCCCAAACATAACACCTCGTTGGCTTTGTGTATCGGGGCTTCCAGCGAACGCAACAATGAAAACTCAAACCCTAAATCCCAAATGTCACCGGCCTCGGATTATCGCTGATGTCCGAGGTCAGAGGTCAGAGGTCACAGCACAAAAATTGTGTGATATATAAAAAACAAAAACAAACACACAGTGACTCTAAAATGACCCACGGTTGACAACGAAGGGAAATAAAGAGGAAGACAGCTCTCCTTCAGGTTATCTGACCCTAACGTCACATGATGTGCTCCGTCAGAGCTTCAGCTGATCGATAGTGTTATTAATCTTCCTCTGTGGAAGTTGGGAGATTTATTTATATCTTATATAATAAATAAAAGAGTAATATGTCACGTTAAAGAGTCTCTGTGGTGCACGGAGAAGCTCGATGTGTGATATATAGACTTTATGTTGCATCTCGGGGCTCCTGGACTCTGGGACCACCTGAAATCAGGATTATCTTCATGCTCTTCATGTGTTTTTATCATGTAGCACTTTGGGATTTGCGTAAATATAAAGTGCATTACAAATTAAATTTATTATTATTATTATAATTTTTTTTTTCCATGAGATCAGGAAAATCCAAGGCTGTTAAATCCGTTTTTTTGTTGCCTTTATGCCGTTTTTATTTTTATTTTATTTGATTCATGGGGCTTTTGTTGGCTTACTGTTATATCTTGCCTTTTATCTTTGTATGCAGGTTTTATTGGAGATTTCCCACAGTTTCTGCTACTTTAATGCTGCATTAATAGTTGGTTATTTGGCAAAAGAAATCACCTTTAAAAACACATTACATTGACTTTAGGGCTGCAGCTAAAGTTGTGAGCAATGCCCAATATTAAAGCATCAAATTCTCACTTTTGAGAAGCTGGAAATGGTGAAAAATGACGATTAATCAACTGATTAATTCTGTAAAACCCAAACTAGGAGCTTAACGAGGCTCAAGGTGACTCCTTTTTAAAATACACACTCATTACATTGGATTTAAAATATAAAAATGTGAAGAAATGCAGCTTTAAAGACAGCAAAACTACTGATCAGGTTATTATGAAATGTGTTTATGCTTTTATTTTGTAGTATCCAGAATCCTCTCAGAATCATGTAAATAAATAATTACATATTTTAATTTACTAAAGTGTCCTTTAAAGGTCCCAAATCTTTAATGATTGAATGTTTTTTGGGTTATAATAGCCAATTATATATTTTTTTATTGTTATTATTAATTACTGGCTACACAATGACGTTGCTTTGGGTTTATATGGCTTTACTTTGATTTTCTGCTAAATAAAATCATTTTAAATACTCGTCTCAGTCGCATTTCTTCAATAGTAATTAAGTACTTTATGAAAAATGGAGATTTCTGTGCTCAGCATTTCATTGTAATTTTAACAGAGAATTAGTAAAATGGAAGTTTATATGGCTTAAACTGTATGTATCATATGCCCCCCCCCCCTCCCCGCCCCCTGCTGTTTCCTTCGTCCCGTCCAGGAGGGTTGGACGTCCCACTTTTGCTGTAATAACTTGTCCAAATCTGAAAATGCAGCTGTATCTGACAGATGACACGTGCAGGTTGCTATAGCGACACAATGTCAGCTTGCAGTGCGATACGACCGCTTTGTAAATTACGTTTAATTAAAAAGTTTTTCAACTTTAACATTTGGACCTGCTGCAGCAGCCGGCTGCAGTAAGTTACATTTCACTCTCTCTCTCTTTCTTTTATTTTTCAGTGTCTTTCTGTCTCTTTTGCCGTCCGTCCTGATTTAACTTGTCTTTAAAAAGAAAAGAAAAAGACTACATCGTAATTCTGGAAAGTCTCACACACACACACACACACACAGAGACATACACACACACACACACACACACACACACACACACACACACACACACCACACACACCACACACACACACACAGAGACATACACACACACACACACACACACACACACACACACACACACACACACACACACATACACACACAGAGACATACACACACACACACACACACACACCACCCACACACCACACACACACACACAGAGACATACACACACACACACACACACAGACATACACACACACACACACACACAGACATACACACACACACACACAGCGACATACACACACACACACAGCGACATACACACACACACACACACACAGACATACACACACACACACACAGCGACATACACACACACACACACACAGACATACACACACACACACACAGCGACATACACACACACACACAGCGACATACACACACACACACACACACATAGACACTAGAGGATGGATACCCGACCCGAGCCCGACGGTACCCGACGGGTCGGGCCGGGTTCGGACAGATTTTTAGAAAGGATGCTCGGGTTCGGGTCGGGCTCGGTCACATCAGCGCGATAAGGCATTGAACATTTAGAATTTAAAACAGCTTAAAATAAATGTCAAATATTACCCTAACATCCGTCTTCCTGTTGCTGTGACAACCAAAGACGTGCGTATTAAGCTCCATGTGGCAGCGCAACGATGGAAGATGTTAAAAAGAAGTTGGCCGCAGGAGGTTTTAAAACTATTGAAGACGAAGGAAAGTCAGCTGTGCATTGATGCTCATCTGTTGACATTTCCCAATGCCTTCCTACAACTGCTTAATAAAAGCGGCTTTCCACACAAACAAACGTACATGTGTCATTAGTATGAGAAACAAATGTGATTTTAACTGTCGGACTCGGGCCGGGCTCGGACAGAACCGATCCGCACTCTATCATACACACACACACACACACACACACACACACGCACACACACAAAGACATACACACACACACACAGACACACATACACACACAGACATACACACACACACACACACACACACAGAGACATACACACACACATACACACACACACAGAGACATACACACACACATACACACACACACACAGACATACACACACACACACACACACACACACACACACACACACATTAAAAGGTTGCACTAGGTGGCCTGGCATTTGATTTCTCCATTTAAAAAAAAAACTGCAATTCAAAGTTCAAAGTACTATGCCAGATTCATCGCAGTATTTTGATAAATATAATAAATAATATATGAACTGCAGCATTACAGACATCAGAAGGCCACTTTACAACATTATGAAAACAGCGTTAGAGTTGTATAATCTGCACTGACTCACCAGGATAGAGCCACATCTGAGTGCCGCTGTAATGAACTCCAGTAATCAGCTGTTAAGTTAAAAGACTTGAGTGGAAAAATGACTCACGGACACAGACTTGCTTTTCTTTGGCAAAGGGGAATAAAGCTCTGAAAATCATTCAGCAGTCTCTTCCAAAGCTTTCACCCCCTGCTCGTGCACAGAAAGTTGATTATAATGGGTGTAGTATATGATTGTTTAACATACATGTGGGCTAAAATATCATTGTTCTACATAAAAATGGGCCAGTACATCATATTATTTGCTTTACTATTGGTTAAGATGTAGCTGGGCGTATTAAGCAAGTTTAACAACTGAGTTTTTTAATGCACTGAATTTCCTGTTATTGTGATAATATTCTGAGATATTCAGCGGCTGGATGAGTGATGTGATAACTGCCGTCTGGTTTGTGGTCACCTTTACTGAAAAGACCTTTCAATTTTATGGTAACAGCCTGAGAACATGAGAACATGAGAACATGAGAACATGACTCAGGAGTTAGTGGTTTTAACAATGCAGCAGAGCGAGTACAGACATGTGACATGCAGGGCTGCATATTATGCAAATATATCATTCATTATGCAAATATTTTACTTTACATGCATGTCACATGCATGTAAAGTTACACACACTCCCAAAAAAGTGGATGCAAATCTAGCCCTGGCTGTCTGGAGATATGAGTCAAATAGTGAAACTAGAGTCCATTCACACACATTCTGGTTGCCCATATTATGAAAAAAAAAAAATCACCTTTTTTGAGATTTGGGGGTTATTTTGTGTCTCTGGTGTTTCTGTAACGAGTTTGTGGTTTTAACAGCAGAGCTGCGACTAACAATTATTTTCTGGATTAATTGATAAATTTGTCAGAAAAATGCAGATCTGTGTTTCCCAAAGCCCGAGAAAACGTCCTCAAATGTCTCGTTTTGTCCTCAACTCAAAGATATTTTTACTTTACGTGCAAATGTGTTGCTGTTAACAGAGATTTTACCAGTGTGCATGCGTGTGGAAGCACCAGAGACACAAAATAACCCCCAAATCCCAGAAAAAAAGTGATTTTTTTTTTTAAATAATATGGGCAATTTAAGGTTTTAGGACTCTCAAAGCTATATATATTAATTATACTTTAGTCTAATATATGAAGCTGTCTCAAACTTATGGGACAGGGACGTGTTTCAGAGGGAAGGCGGGAAAGAGACAGAGCGGCTTACTTTAGGCCGACATTGCCGATATTGGCCGTGGTGGTTCCTGGAGGCCTCCTGCAGACCTTGCACACTGCCGTTGGTTTCTTTATTGCTCGGTCAGATGTGTAATACTAACCACACACACACACACACACACACACACACACACAGAGACACACACACACACACACACACACACACACACTCATGGTCAAGGCCGGACTGAACTGAGCTGTTTTTCAACAGTGCATACAGTCTGTGTCTCCTTACTTCCCATACACACACACACACACTTGCATACACAGACACCATACACCAAATATTCCTTCATTCAATTCAATTCAATTTTATTTATAGTATCAATTCATAACACGAGTTCTCAAGACAATTTAAAAGGACCCAACAGGTCTAGTAGTTTCCTCCAGAGCGAGCAACAGGGCGACAGTGGCGAGTAAAAACTTCCTTTTAGGCAGAAACCTGGGACAGACCCAGACCCAGACCCAGACCCAGGCCCAGGCTCTTGGTAGGCGGTGTCTGACGACCGGTTGGGGTTAGAATGAAGAGTGGCAATAACAGTCCCAAAAAATAGTTCTTTGTAGTAGTTCATGGCATAGCAGGGCACTGTGGGGCATTACAAGGCCCAGCAGGACGTAGCAGGACACAGCAGGACGTAGCAGGACGTAGCAGGACACAGCAGGACACAGCAGGATGTAGCAGGACGTAGCAGGACGTAGCAGGACACAGCAGGATGTAGCAGGACGTAGCAGGACGTAGCAGGACACAGCAGGACGTAGCAGGACGTAGCAGGACGTAGCAAGACACAGCAGGACGTAGCAGGGCGTAGCAGGACGTAGCAGGACACAGCAGGACACAGCAGGACGTAGCAGGACACAGCAGGGCACAGTAGGACGTAGCAGGACGTAGCAGACAGGGTAAAGAGAGGAGCCTGGTCGGGCTAGAACTCTCCCCAACCAGATCGGGCTGTATCGCCCCGCCTCCCTTTAGTTTTGTTATATTATTGATTATATGATAGATAGATCTGACAACTATGAGGAGAAGCAGGTGGGCCGGGTTAGGCGGACGCTGCGACTCCTCACTCCCTAACAATATTCAGTTCTATGCCCTAACTATAAGCTTTATCAAAGAGGAAAGCCTTAAGCATACTCTTAAATGTGGAGACGGTGTCTGCCTCCTGAACCCAAACTATGTATGTAGTCTTGTGCATTATGTTGTTATGTCTTGTATTCTATCTCGCTATCTGCATATATCCTTTTCAAAGTGTGTGTGGCGGTGCTTTAAATAGCTGCGGCTCGGAGGCTCTATCTAAACTGCATATCGTTGCGTTGTACCTGTACATGTGTAATGACAACAAAGTTGAATCTAATCTAATCTAATGTAATCTAATCTAATCTAATCCTTACAGCCAAACTGTTATTTTTGGTGCAGAGGGATCCATGACGTTAAGTTACCAGCAGTTTAATATTAATGCAACAGCACCCAATCACATGTTCTCATCTTCATAGATCGTAAAGTTAACTCCTCCGGAAATAATCAGAAAGTCAGG
>CM057245.1:30935721-30958221 GCA_029931835.1 Etheostoma nigrum
AAGAGGGTCACCATCATGCCCAAAGACATCCAGCTGGCCCGCCGCATCCGCGGAGAGAGGGCTTAAACCCACTCCCCACCAGACCTCACCCTCAAAAAGGCTCTTTTAAGAGCCGCACACAACCTTTAAAGAGCAAACTGTCTTATCTATTTTTGTTTAACTAAGTTATGACTTTATAAATCTTAACTATTATACTGTTTTCTACGATTACAGCCGTATACACACACACATATTTTAACGCGATTAGCAATAAACTGTCTCCTTGCCTAGTGCTTGTTCTTGGTGGGAATTGTTGGGTTTCTGTAAATAAAATTAGAGTACATTCTAGATCTGCTCTTTATGAAAAATGCAATGACTTGTGGTTTGGCACCATATAAAGAAAATTGAATAGAACAATATCAGGAGTCTGACCTACAAATGGCCACAATAAGGAATATTAACACTGCTTAGGCTCGAGACGTAATACATGTTAATAAACAAATATTAAAATAGGTGACTGCTGTCTTATTTCTCTAAAATACTCGTTTGATCACAGCAGCTTTCATTAAGTTGCCTTCTCAGTTACAACAAATACAAGATATATCACAATCAGATATGTAAAACAATTACAGAAACGTGCAATATAACTAACTCAGAGAGGAAAGAAGGCTGTGCAGGTTGTGTAAAAATAGTCATCAGATATGTGCAAAAGTTCATAAGTGCGTCTTGTGTGTGTATGTCAAAGAGAGAGTGTGTGTGTGTGTGTGTGTGTGTGTGTGTGACCACGGTAGGAAATCTGTATTTACTATTTACAAAAAAGTATAACATGATTAATCTATTTGAGCTATTCTATGCATTTAAATATGTATATAATTAAAATAAAATACTGTTTAGTAATGAATAGTTTGAATTTCAAAATAAAGGCGCATTTTCAAGACGACGTGTGTGCGTCTGTCTGTCTGTCTGTCCTTCCTTCCTTTTATTTCCCAACCCTTATAAAAGAACATTATCTTTAGAGGTTTCACAAACCATAACGCCTCATAATATATCACCATATCATTATAAAGTGGGCCTAAGAGCAACTGCTGTCTTAATCAAACAACTTTATCCTTAATTAATAACTGAACGGTTCATTTTAGGATAGTTGTGTTCATCTTTGTGTAACCGGTCTGGCCTCAGTACCGGTTACCTGTGTTGTGTCTGGAGTGAAGACGACTGGAGACTCAGGCCTTGGACAGGACGTTTAATGCAGATCCAACACTGTCTCACAATTTACATTCTCAATGAAATAAAAATCCCACAAATTAAACAATAAATGCAAAAATACAACTAAAGAATATAAGAATACTTCGAAACATGTAGCCCAAACAAAACTACTCTCAGATGCCCCCCACCCCATTACAAAATATACACTTTAAATCACAATAGGTTCCGTGTAAATAACATACCTGTTGAGTGTTTTAGGGAAAGAAAAACACAGCGTTGCTCATTCGCCCTCAACACACGCCTAACAACATAAAAAGAAATGCACATACTTATATACATATACACATACTTATATACATATACAGGCGCAGTGCTGAACACAGAATGGAGAATACCAACGCAAATACACGTGAAAAGATAGCATTTAAGCTAGCTCACTAAAACAGAAATGAACAATACACAAAAATACACGGATGAGAATTAAGCAGAACAACTGCTAAAAACGTATACTAATCACAAACACCCTGTCTAACACTTAAATACACATTGAACATTATATTTAATACGTCTGCCTCGCGCTACACAAGGTACCTACCGCTCTCGGCCAGATCAACACTGTCTGACGAGAGCAGGTGTAACACCAAATTCTGTGACCATCGTATTTTGTGACTATAGGGGGCGCTGTTGCCACTGGCACAAGGGGTCACATATTCTGATGACCCCTTGTGCCAGTGGCAACAGCGCCCCCTACAGTCACAAAATACGATGGTCACAGAAACCGGGAAAACAAACAGGACGTTCCCAAAACGCCCAGCAGTGGGCGCATTTGCCATGTAAAATACATAAACCGTCCCTTCATTAAATAAAGAGCAAACAAAACAAAAAAAAGAACAAACAGTAAAATGAAAGATATTTGGTGGAATTCAAACATTTTTCCATACCTGCTACATTTGCTTAATGCCTTTCTCAATAAGTCGCTACAGTAAGTTATATTTCCCGTGTTACTCTCCTGTTCAACCAGTAAATATAAATAATGAGTCCGCATTTACCCTTGCAACTTTTAGATTTTCTGGGTAAAAGTCTTATTTGGTCTTTTTCGACATTTTTGTCGCTTTTCCCTGATGTTTTAGTCACATATTTCTGGGCTTTTTCAACTTTCTTTTATTAAAAAAAAAATTCTAATGCTATACTATTGACTAAAACAACCGAATGTAATGATAGAAATTAACTGATCTATTATTTCACTTGTTAAATAGTTTTATGGAACTATCCACGTTATTTTGTTAGTGACAATTTGGTTGAAAGAAACCCAAATTTCTGATATAGGAACTATTTTGGAAATGGGTCAAACTGAGCCGAGGCCACCCGGAGGGAGAAGAAGTGAAGTCGTGTTAATGCTTCTTTCCTCAATAAGCCGCTGTAGTAAGTTATATTTCCCTCGTTACTCTCCTCCTGTTCAACCAGTAAAAGCCTTAATATGGATAATGAGTCAGCAGTTAATAACAGTAATAATGAAGAGGAATGGGCTCTTTGAGGATGTGGTGGCTCTTAAAAGAGCCTTTTGTTGACCGCTTCACTTCTTCTTGGGTGCTGCTTTCTTCACTTTGGGCTTGGCTGCCTTCTTCGCGGGGGCTTTCTTGGCCGCAGCCGGGGCCTTTTTCACCGCCTTCTTGGGGCTCTTGGCGGCCTTCTTGGGGCTCTTGGCTACTTTCTTGGCCGCCGCTGCGGGTTTCTTCGCCTTCTTCGGGGACTTCTTAGCGGCCGCTGCCTTCTTGGCCACCGGGGCCTTCTTGGGCTTCTTGGCCGCGGAGGCGGCGGCTTCTTGGCGGCTTTCGGAGCCGCTTTCTTGGCCGCGGGCGTCTTGGCCTTAGTTTCCGCCGTCTTCTTGTTCAGCTTGAAGGACCCGGACGCCCCGGTGCCCTTGGTCTGGACCAGAGTCTCCTTCGCCACCAGGCTTTTGATGGCGGTGTTGACGCGGGACTTGTTCTTGTCCACGTCGTAGCCCCCTGCAGCCAGAGCCTTCTTCAGGGCGGCCGCGGACACGCCGCTCCGCTCCTTGGACGCGGTCACGGTTTTAATGATCAGGTCGCGCACGCTGGGCCCGGCCTTCTTCGGCTTGGTGACCTTCTTCTTGGCGGCTTTGGCCGGAGCTGGAGCTACTTCTTCTGCCATTGCTTTCTCGTTTGTTCCGACACAGAGAGATCAGAGTGACTGAGAGAGAGAGAGAGACTGTTGGAGACTCCGGATTAAGAAGCTGCACTTAAACACACCATGAGAACCGTGGAGACTCAGCCCAGCCCCTTGGCTGCTCTGTGGCGTCTGGATGTCACTTTGTGTGTTTTCTCCCCGCTGATAAAACCCTCCAAACTACATGTTGGAGACGTGCAGCGGGCTGAAAGTTGCGGGGCCGACAGCGGGCTCGTGTCTCTTCGTGTGGAAGTCCCGCAGAGCTCCGATGCTCTCTGCGTTTTGTCTGTGGAGCCTCCAAATATCGCCTCTTCACCGCCGTGAACAGCACTGCTCGGCGGCTTTTCACTCTCATTTATCTCCCAAAATGATTTAAAATGCATCAGAAGCTGTTTTCCAGACGGTCCACATGTTCGTTCAGGGACTCAAAGTAAAAACAACCTTCTGTTGGTGATCAGTTTGTAAGAAAATCCAGTTATTCTGGTGGCAGCTAACACACTGATGATGGCCGAGGCTTACGGTGCAGTGTGCAGACTTCCTATCCGAGCTGCTCCACTGTGTTATTCTGACTTATTCTAACACAAATTAACTGCAACACTAATGATATATAATAATACTGTACTTGAATATTGCACTTGCACTTTGAACTTACCAGACTCTTCTAGGTTGTTCTGTTATTTACCTTTTCCCACTTAGTCCCTATAGCCACATTACTGATGATCATTTATCAAAAATCTCATTGTGTAAATATTTTGTGAAAGCACCAATAGTCAACACTACAATATCGTTGTGGTATCCATATCGAGGTATTTGGTTAAATATATTGTGATATTTAATTTTCTGCTGTTATTTCACATTTAATAAGTTACATTCCAGCTTTAACTTTCATCCCCAGGACCAGGTTTGTATTCCTCAGTGTGTACTGTAATATAAGTTGATGAAACCTGTAAATATGAAGGTATAGTTGTAATGTGCAACATCATAATGTACTATTACTAGCTGTTTTTGCAATATGAGTCATCACTGGACAATATTGAAATATGTTACCTCCAACTCTTGTTGAACTTATTTCTTTAAATGCTTATAAATCCAGATTGAGATAATCTGAAATGACCTGTTTACATTGTAAATGTTTTTAATTATCTGTGTTGCATACCTTTTATAAATGTAATTGATTGTGTTTTTGCCCGCCTCTTGGCCAGGACTCCCTTGAAAAAGGTTTTTAACCTCAATGGGACTTTCCTGGTTAAAAAAAAATAAAAACTCTGCAATTTATCAGCTCCTTACTGTATATATATTACAATGTACATCTGGCGTGATGGTGTAAATATCCATCTTTATAAATATTAGTGTGTTGCAAGCCTTTTGAATTAGTAATGTCTAATGCTTATGTTGTTTATATGAGACCTTATTTTTCCAGTGTTCCCATTTTGTAAAGGGTTTGACTTGATAGTCTAGTCTTTAGGGAATTATTTCATATAATGTATAATTAAATAAAACATCAGCTCTTAGTGGAGTCAGTGGGTGGCTCTTAAAAGAGCCGTTGTGGTGCTATGGTAAGAGCGGGACGGTCTACTTGGAGCTGGTGTACTTGGTGACGGCCTTGGTGCCCTCGGACACGGCGTGCTTGGCCAGCTCCCCGGGCAGCAGCAGCCTCACGGCGGTCTGGATCTCCCTGGAGGTGATGGTGGAGCGCTTGTTGTAGTGAGCCAGGCGGGAGGCCTCGCCGGCGATGCGCTCAAAGATGTCGCTCACGAACGAGTTCATGATGCCCATGGCCTTGGAGGAGATGCCGGTGTCGGGGTGGACCTGCTTCAGCACCTTGTACACGTAGATGGCGTAGCTCTCCTTCCTGCTCTTTCTCCTCTTCTTCCCGCCCTTAGCCGCGGTCTTGGTCACGGCTTTCTTGGAGCCCTTCTTCGGGGCGGACTTGGCTGGTTCAGGCATGGTTGCTCTCGGTACTTTACCGTAACAGCAGAATGGTGCGGTCTGCGAGCCACTGTAGTATTATACACACTGTATGCAAATTAAGCTGTGCCGCTCCCCTCTTATGATTGGTCGAGCTGCTCAAAGGGGCGGAGCCACGCATCAGAGCTGTACTTGTTATGTTTGAATACACAAAGAATAGTTTTCTTGTCTTTTAAAGCTTCTTTATTAACCCTCCTGTTGTCTTCGTTCAATAAAGCATATTGTTATGTAATCTTTGAAAATTGGTCCAGTGTTGAGTGAAAATGCTGGAACAGGCTTAAATTAGTGTGAGTGTTAGTTTATGACAACTTTACAACAGTTAATGTTTTAAAAATAAGGATACAGGGTAGGCCTATCTAGTTGCTCTTAGACCCACTTTATTATTCGTGGAGGCATTATGGTTTGTTTCATAACAAACAAATCAAGGACAGTTTGCTTTTTAAAAAAGGTTAATACCACCTTTACCTTAAAGCATAGTCATGTTTATTGTGTGCCTTATTAATTAACATCGTCAGCTAAACATTGATACGATGCTTTATGTAGTTAGTATTGGGACGTTGGGTTGCTGAACACGTTAAAATATCTAAAGATGTAGTCATAGTCTATAATCGGGATTGGTCTAATAAAGTCATATCACAGTGTTTAATAATAGGACAGTTTGCTCTTTAAAGGTTGTGTGCGGCTCTTAAAAGAGCCTTTTTGAGGGTGAGGTCTAGTGGGGAGTGGGTTTAAGCCCTCTCTCCGCGGATGCGGCGGGCCAGCTGGATGTCTTTGGGCATGATGGTGACCCTCTTGGCGTGGATGGCGCACAGGTTGGTGTCCTCGAACAGGCCGACCAGGTAGGCCTCGCTGGCCTCTTGCAGAGCCATGACGGCGGAGCTCTGGAAGCGCAGGTCGGTCTTGAAGTCCTGAGCGATCTCCCGGACCAGGCGCTGGAAGGGAAGCTTGCGGATCAGCAGCTCGGTGGACTTCTGGTAGCGACGGATCTCCCTTAGAGCCACGGTACCGGGCCTGTAACGGTGGGGCTTCTTCACTCCGCCGGTGGCCGGGGCGCTCTTACGGGCAGCCTTGGTGGCCAGCTGCTTCCTGGGAGCTTTTCCTCCGGTGGATTTACGGGCGGTCTGCTTGGTTCTGGCCATTTTAACTCCTGTGACTTCTCTGTGTTTACAGCTAAAGAAAGAATACTCCGAAACAGAGAACAACGGCTTTATATAGTCACTGCCGGAGCCACGGCGGCGCTGATTGGTCCAGGCGGGGACCAGGCGGGAGACACGCGCACTGTAGCTGAGTTACAATTGGACAATAGGAATTCAAACTAAACCGCTCACCAACCGCAAAATAAGGGCCACAGAAAGACTCTTTATGTCTCCTTTCCTTCGTGTTTTGAAGTTTAATGGTTGAAGTTGTAATTTGTTAAATTGAAATGAAATATTTCAACCAAACACTACAATTAAGATTATGGCGTCTCATAGATCTAATACATATATAAGACATCAGGGCACTTGGTGTAAGACAAAAAAGAAAATCCATCATATTCATTCAAATTAAAACACTACATCGAGATATTGACGGTTATGACCGTTATTCCTTATTTCTCTAGTCAAATGTGATGAAATGAGACAGGGAGCTAGAATAGTTTATTACATGTGACAAAATAAATGATCTGAGAGAAGAAGAAAATGAGAGAAAAAGTCTTACAATCATATAATAGCAAAAAGTATATTTTTGCTGTCAGTGTTTCTCTCAAAACCAATTTTAATTCGATTTCAATTAAATTTCTCGCTCAGGGGTTTTCTCTCGCTGTGAAAATAATGTCATGGGCGGCGCCACGATCCTATTGGCCAGTTGGGGCGGGGCCACGTTCCTATTGGCCACTTGTGTGAGCACCGTCTGGTCTTTGGAGTCCATCTGGCTCTTTATTTATTTATTTATTTTTTTTTAAAAGTTTTGAGTTTTTACAAAAATACATGTTACCGACATACATTAGAGAGCAAAAATAGAAACAGCAAACAACAAATTACAAAAACCATATAGTGCAAGAGGTACAAAGCATTACAAATTAAGTATGTCCCAAGGTAGCTGATTTTTGTCCAATTTTTTTCTTCTTCTCATCTCATTGAGCACCCTTTACAAACTGGTTATGACCGTCTGTTGTGTTGTGCACCTAGTGCTCCATGGTTTTAAACACACTATACATATTGTAATAGTTCTTTATCTCTCTCTACCACACTCTGGTCCATTATACAATACATTACACTTTTATAAGACACATTAAATTTCCACCACCACACACACACACTTTGAGTTTGTCCCAGACTTCCTGTGCTCTAAAACAATCAGTAGATGCGGTGGCTGGCTCTTTACACCACAGGTTTACATATCAGCCAACCCACTTTGGCTGGTATGCCTCGAGACAAAAATCTAGACAGTTAAACTGAAACACTGGGGGTGAGCTCCCGGTCCTGCAGCCACAAACAAGTAAAGAGAAATACAGGGAGTTACAATCAACAATAGTGGTGGGAAGTCTAGCTGTAAATCTTGCTCACAACTCTGGTTCAATATATTTTATGTTCATAGGACAAACCCCATCTGTAAAATTGTTTTTATAATAGTAATAATCTCTATACTTATTCAGTACATATCCATGTCCTGCACTCATGGAACCAGTGTATGTCCTGCACTTACTGCTTTGTCACTTCTGGTTAGAATCTATCTGCATTTCGTTGCCTTGCATCTGTTTAATGACATTAAAGTTGAATCTTGTTTTATCAAGTAATTAAGTTTGACTTTTAATAAGAGAAATATCAGAGGAAACCGTGTCTTTAAGAAGCGGTGGGTGGCTCTTAAAAGAGCCGTTGTGTGGTTAACCAGGTAGGGTGGGTTGAGGTGTTTATCCTCCGAAGCCGTACAGGGTGCGGCCCTGCCTCTTCAGGGCGTACACCACATCCATGGCGGTCACAGTCTTCCTCTTGGCGTGCTCGGTGTACGTCACAGCGTCACGGATTACGTTCTCCAGGAAAACCTTGAGAACACCGCGGGTCTCTTCGTAGATCAGACCGGAGATACGCTTTACTCCGCCGCGGCGTGCCAGACGGCGGATGGCGGGCTTGGTGATGCCCTGGATGTTATCACGGAGAACCTTACGGTGCCGCTTGGCGCCTCCTTTCCCGAGTCCTTTCCCACCTTTACCTCTTCCGGACATTGTTGGTTGAGATCGTTGAAACGAATGACTTGACGCTACTCAAACGGCTGTATTTACCTCTTATCTGCGGACGTAAGAGAGAGCAGTGTGTCTAAGCTTTCCGGCCGCTTGGACACAGACTCTTCCTTCTGATTGGCTTTGAGAAGATGCCGCCTCTGACAGTGATGAATCTAACGTTTTAGTTGAAGATAAGAAGGTAGATTTTGTTCTCAACAATTAGATGCTTTTAGGAAAATATTTTATACATAAATGCAGATATTTTAAGACCAATTCCTCCCCGATCCATTGGAAGAATGAGCTAAACCTTATAAGTCACTGAAAGGGTTAAGGACGGAAAAGCCCAGGATTTGGTTTATTACTTGAAACTTTTAACTTAATTTGAGATAGCCCCTTATTCATCTTCTTAATGTGGATTTCTTATGTATATGCTTCTATGTTTTAATTATATGCTCGACCCAAGGAAAAAGTTTATTTTTTTTTAAAGTTTTTTTTAATGCCTTGTTTGTTTGTATATTTGTATTCTGAATGAATAAAATAATAATAAAAAAGATTGTCTTTGAGAACTTTAAGCACATTTTACAACACAAATCAAAAGAGGACAACAATATCTTATTTCTGGTTGTACACATTAACAGATGGAGTTTAACTCATCAATATCTAGTACATGCCCTATATCTCAAATTTGTTAATTGTTTCATTTTTTGTTTGTTTTTTCGCTCTCTAATGTATGCCAACTGTTTATAACCTGCATTTTGTAAAAAACTTTAAAAAAAAAGAAAAGAAAATAGCAGCCAGCGGTGCTTAGGGACCGACTATAAATTACAACACTGAGCCAAACATATCTATTAATTTAATGATGAAATAAAGTAGTGACTCCAAATTTATGTTTTAACAAAGTGCTGTAGTACATAGGAGGAGACAAGATATAATTTAGGTAAGAATATGCATTTATATATAGAATATAGTAGTTAGCTTAGTTAGCTTACTAGAATAACATTACGGCTGCCTTTGGAGTTTCCTATATCTGCGTCCACGTTGTCAACATAAGACCTGTGGCGTTAGTGCTCCTTTTGAGCCGTCATCTTATTACATGAAATAAGCTTTGCTCTTACGACATGGGTGGGTTTTGTTACGAAATAAAAAAGCTAACTGGCCATAGTTAGCCCGTTTGTATGCTAGCGGACATTAGCTAACGTTGCCGAGCCAGGTGTGTGTGTGTATGTGTGTGTGTGTGTCTGTGTGTGTGTGTGTGTGTGTGTGTGTGTGTGTGTGTGTGTTCCCTAAATAACGTCTTCCTGATGGATTTATTTTAAAATTCTGCAGTTTGTCTCAAATAAGACAAACACATGTTAAATTACACTCTTACACTTTAATGTTTTCTGAAAATACATGTATTTATACATGTATAAATATATGTATTTATACATGTATAAATACATGTATTTCCTATTAACCCACGTCCAAATAACAATAGAATACAATATTTTTTAGGGAAGCCATAAACCAACCATAGGGCTACACTCAGTAATACTGCTCACTTCATTTCTACACTACATCTGGAGTGAAGCTATGTTGTCATTTAGTTGTTCAAATGCTAAAAGTACTAGTACCTACTGTAGTAGTTCTAATGCTCAGTACTAGTACCTACTGTAGTAGTTCTAATGCTCAGTACTAGTACCTACTGTAGCAGTTCTAATGCTCAGTACTAGTACCTACTGTAGCAGTAGCAGTTCTAATGCTCAGTACTAGTACCTACTGTAGCTAGTAGCAGTTCTAATGCTCAGTACTAGTACCTACTGTAGCAGTATTGTCTATGTAGCTATTAGGAGTTATCACCATATGATTTCAAGTTCAAGACCTTTATTTGTCCCCGAGGGGTGATTCATTTTGCTGCAGTAGCAAAGAAATTGACGTACAGTACATGACAAAGACAACAACATCAATTAAAAATACAGACCAAATGGGGAAATAAATACCACAACATTAAAAGTTTAAGTCCCAGTGTGCCTTATGTGCAGACGTTATTCTTTCCAGAGTTGAGCAGAGAGATAGCAGAGGGGACGAAGGAGGATTTATACCTATTTGTTTTGGCTGGTGGCCGACTGAAGCGGGAACCAGAGGGCAGCAACTTAAATTCTGCATTCAGTGGGTGGGTACTATCGGACATGATGGATTCTGCCTTATTAAGCACATGTCTGTTGTACAGTTCAGTTGTTGTCATCTGCTGAATCCCAATGATTTTGCTGCTAACTTTAATAACCATTGATAATGTGTTTTTCCGTTTTAAATTCAAAGAAGCATACCAGCAAATGCATGAAAAGGTAAAGACAGACTCAATAAAATATTTATAAAACAATGTCAATGATGATTCCCAGATACTTGTATGACTCAACAACCTCTTTTCCATCTATAATCGTCTTTTCAGGAGTTGGATGGTGACGTCTAAAATCAATGCACATGTCCTTTGTCTTTGTAACATTTAAGTCTAAAAAGGCTTCTTTGCACCAGTTTAAAAAAACAGAGTAGTACAGGGCCGTGAGATGTTCCAGTGGTGTCCATTAAACTTACTATGACTGTATCATCTGCGAACTTTACAATGTAGTTATTGGTCAGTTCACTGTGGTACATAATGTATAAAAGAGGAGAGAGAACACAACCTTGAGGGGAGCCGGTGGATGTCCCTGATATTCCAGAAAGATGTCCATTAACTCTCACTCTGTGTCCTGTTAGTGAGGAAGTCCAAAATCCAGCCCACCAGGTTGCAGTCCAACCCAAACTTTTCTATGAGCTTCTGCACCAATAAATGGGGCTGGATGGTGTTGAAGGCAGACGAGAAATCCACAAACAACAATCTAACATGGTTTTTGTTACCCTCTAAATGCTTGTATATGAGGTTAAGCAGAGTTATGGTAGCATCCTGCACGCCCCAGTTGGCTCTGTATGCAAACTGCAGGGGGTCAAGGAGGCGTTCAATCCTACCCAGTAGTTCTTTCTTTATCATATGATATATATGATATCAAGAGGTATTCCATGGCTTCTTCATGTATGTATGGGGGGGGGGGCTTTCTCCTTTAGTTCTCCTGAAGTCCCCAACCATGTCTTTTGTCTGAGAGGTGATGGACCAGCCTGCCGTCCTTACACCAGTCCGCCAGATGTTCCTCCATTTACCGGCCTGTAGTGTGAACAACCCGTTCTGCATATTCAGTGTAAAGAGCATTTATCACCGTCAAGTCCTGATCCAAAACAAAAGGACATACCTCTTTAAATGGAAAGTGAAGCATCCAAATCAATGTTCCAGATAAAAACACGTTTGTTCTGGGTACTTACCTTAAACTTACCATAATCACCTGAAGTAACCGAAACGGTTCATCACAATGTGCAAAGGATGCGTTCAGACATCCATTAGAAAGTTGCAAAGTAATGCTAATTGTTTTTCACAAATCTCAGCACAGTTTTAAAACTATTTACCACTTGTTCATGTAGTGTTGAGTTATAAAAAGTCAAAATCAATGTATTTCTGTTAATGTATGTTAATGTTAATGCAGTCGGGTTGGGAAGATATGATTTAATCCAGTGGTGTAGACTCCATATCAAGCTGTTTAATTCCCATTATTTGTCTCTGAAGAGTAGATCAAGACGTCCCTAATGATTCACGGCTGTTCGATATGTCTCTGAAGAGGGATCATGTCAGACCACTGTCAGCTGTTGTATTAGGACTTGTATTATGGACTGCAGATGGTAATTAGCCCTCGGGAAGTGTACTGCTGTACATGTGCATCAATGTGCATTGTCCTGAATAAAAACAAACTAAATAAAAAACCCATTGTGAGGTACCTCCCCCAGCTGTTTTTTTATCCAGAGATCTTCTTCTTCTCAGCTCAGTGAGCACTTGTTTGCACACTTGTTTGCTGGTTATAACAGTCTGTTATAAGGTCATACAGCACCTACTCTTCCATAATTTGAAGCATAATACACATATGATTATCTGTATCAGCTCCTTATGTTTCTTTAATACACTGTTGTCAATAATACAATACATTACAGATTTTTAGGAAATATCAAACTTCACAGCATACACTTTTAGTTTGTCCCAGACTTCTGTTGCCCTATAACAATCTGTCAGGAGATGATGTTGTTGTGTCTCATCATCGTTGCAATAAATCATCATCTACCTTTTAACATCCACCTCTGTTTGTAACAAAAAAGGGGAAAACGTACAAAAGAGGATAAATATTCAA
The DNA here is from genome assembly GCA_029931835.1 of Etheostoma nigrum. Classification (NCBI taxonomy): domain Eukaryota; kingdom Metazoa; phylum Chordata; class Actinopteri; order Perciformes; family Percidae; genus Etheostoma; species Etheostoma nigrum. The sequence continues at coordinate 30,948,502 of CM057245.1, forward strand.
GGCAAGGCATGTAGCCTATCATCACTATGAAGTGTAGGGTTTATTTACGTTTGCGCATGCTCAGTGTCAACCACAAAGCTCAGCCAATCCTATGCAAGCAACGGCACAATGACATTTGCATCAACGAATATAAATAAAGCGGCCGAGGAGCTGTTGTACTCAGTCGTTTCAGGACATCCTAACCGAAGCAGACATGCCAGCAGAAGCTACAGTCAAAGCGCCCAAAAAGGGCTCCAAGAAAGCCGTGACCAAAACCGCGGCCAAGGGCGGGAAGAAGAGGAGAAAGAGCAGGAAAGAGAGCTACGCCATCTACGTGTACAAGGTGCTGAAGCAGGTCCACCCCGACACCGGCATCTCCTCCAAGGCCATGGGCATCATGAACTCGTTCGTGAGCGACATCTTTGAGCGCATCGCCGGCGAGGCCTCCCGCCTGGCTCACTACAACAAGCGCTCCACCATCACCTCCAGGGAGATCCAGACCGCCGTGAGGCTGCTGCTGCCCGGGGAGCTGGCCAAGCACGCCGTGTCCGAGGGCACCAAGGCCGTCACCAAGTACACCAGCTCCAAGTAGACCAGCTCCAAGTAGACCGTCCCGCTGTTACCATAGCAACACAACGGCTCTTTTAAGAGCCACCCACTGACTCCACTAAGAGCTTATGTTTTATTTAATTAGACATTAAATGAAATTATTTCCTAAAGACTTGACTATCAAGTCAAGTATCAAGTTACACAATCACTCCAGATGTACCTCTTAATACAGATGAGTAAGGAGAGGATAAATTGCAGAGGTTTTATTTAACCAGGAAAGTCCTGTTGAGGTTAAAAACCTATTTTTCAAAGGAGTCCTGGCCAAGAGGCCGGTAAAACCACAATCAATTACATTTATAAAAGTTATACAACACATAATTAAAAACATTTACAATGTAAACAGGTAATTTCAGGTTCTCTCAATCTAGATTTAAAACCATTTAAAGACATAAGTTCAAAAGAGTTGGAGGTAACATATTTCAATATTGTCCAGTGATGACTCATATTGCAAAAACAGCTAGTAATAAATAGTACATTATGATGTAGTACATTATGATGTTGCACATTACAACTATACCTTCATATTTACAGGTTTTATCAACTTATATTACAGTACACACTGAGGAATACAAGTCTGGTCCCGGGGATGAAAGTTAAAGCTGGAATGTAACTTATTAAATGTGAAATAACAGCAGAAAAATACATGGGCTGGGCAATATGGAGAAAATTAAATATCACGATATATTTAACCAAATACCTCGATATGGATACCACAACGATATTGTAGTGTTGACTATTGATGCTTTCACAAAATATTTACACAATAAGATTTTTGATAAATGATCATCAGTAATGTGGCTATAGGGACTAAGTGGGAAAAGGTAAACAACAGAACACCTAGAAGAGTCTGGTAAGTTCAAAATATAACATCAATTTACTGTAATTTAGCCTTTAAAACCAGGAAAAAAACAACACTTACGCTATGTTACAATTTCCAAAATCTAAGACGATATCTAGTCACATATCACAATATCGATATATTGCCCAGTTCTATGCAACATACATGTAAATGTAAATGTACTGTATTTATGTAACACCTTTCTAGTCTTAACAACTACTCAAAGCTCTTTTACATACAGGAACCATTCACCATTCACACACATTCATACTCTGATGGTGCAGCATTGGGGGAAACTCAAATGCATCAATCTGAAATCAACTGTTAGCATGTGTTACTGTAATCCAGGTAATTTGGCTGTGAATGAGAACATTTCTTAATTGTTGATCTGTTAAAGTGTGATTTAATCACATAAAGTCATAGTGACTTTATCATGTGTTAATGGTGACCAACAGTATGTCTGCTTAAAATCATCATGAGTCATTTAGTTACACATCAGTCAGGTGATTTGGGCTAAATTATGTGTTACTGTTGTCACAATTAAAAGCTTTTACAGTATATTTATAGGTAGATTCATCAGTGTGTCACTGGGTTTGTTATATAAGTTATGAAATGTCCACACAGTCTATCATAGTATCTCACATTATCATGGCCATTGCATTTCTGTGAGTGATTTTATTCTTATGTATGTGTGATGATATATGTGTATATATGTGTGTATGTGTGTTTGTTGTGTTATTGTTGTCTTGCTACTGGATGCCTAACATTTCCTTCAGGATGAATAAAGTATTTATCTATCTATCTATCTATCTATCTATCTATGTCTATTGTTTCTTCTGTCAGAGCACTTTGTTGTTTTTAAAAAGTGCAATATACAAATAAAGTTATCATTATATATCATTAGTGTTGCAGTGCATTTGTGTTAGAATAAGTCAGAATAACAGAGGCCATGTCCACAGTGAGCAGCTCGGATAGGAAGTCTGCAAACTGCACCGTAAGCCTCGGCCATCATCAGTGTGTTAGCTGCCACCAGAATAACTGGATTTTCTTACAAACTGATCACCAACAGATGGTTGTTTTTACTTTGAGTCCCTGAACGAACATGTGGACCGTCTGGAAAACAGCTTCTGATGCATTTTAAATCATTTTGGGAGAGAAATGAGAGTGAAAAGCCGCCGAGCTGTGCTGTTCACGGCGGTGAAGAAGCGACATTTGGAGGCTCCACAGACAAAACGCAGAGAGCATCGGAGCTCTGCGGGACTTCCACACGAAGAGACACGAGCCCGCTGTCGGCCCCGCAACTTTCAGCCCGCTGCACGTCTCCAACATGTAGTTTGGAGGGTTTTATCAGCGGGGATAAAACACACAAAGTGACATCCAGACGCCACATAGGAGCCAAGGGGCTGGGCTGAGTCTCCACGGTTCTCATGGTGTGTTTAAGTGCAGCTTCTTAATCCGGAGTCTCCAACAGTCTCTCCTCTCTCAGTCACTCTGATCTCTCTGTGTCGGAACAAACGAGAAAGCAATGGCAGAAGAAGTAGCTCCAGCTCCGGCCAAAGCCGCCAAGAAGAAGGTCACCAAGCCGAAGAAGGCCGGGCCCAGCGTGCGCGACCTGATCATTAAAACCGTGACCGCGTCCAAGGAGCGGAGCGGCGTGTCCGCGGCCGCCCTGAAGAAGGCTCTGGCTGCAGGGGGCTACGATGTGGACAAGAACAAGTCCCGCGTCAACACCGCCATCAAAAGCCTGGTGGCGAAGGAGACTCTGGTCCAGACCAAGGGCACCGGGGCGTCCGGGTCCTTCAAGCTAAACAAGAAGACGGCGGAAACTAAGACCAAGACGCCCGCGGCCAAGAAAGCGGCTCCGAAAGCCGCCAAGAAGCCCGCCGCCGCCGCCAAGAAGCCCAAGAAGGCCCCGGCGGCCAAGAAGGCAGCGGCCGCTAAGAAGTCCCCGAAGAAGGCGAAGAAACCCGCAGCGGCGGCCAAGAAAGTAGCCAAGAGCCCCAAGAAGGCCGCCAAGAGCCCCAAGAAGGCGGTGAAAAAGGCCCCGGCTGCGGCCAAGAAAGCCCCCGCGAAGAAGGCAGCCAAGCCCAAAGTGAAGAAAACAGCACCCAAGAAGAAGTGAAGCGGTCAACAAAAGGCTCTTTTAAGAGCCACCACATCCTCAAAGAGCCCATTCCTCTTCATTATTACTGTTGTTATTAACTGCTGACTCATTATCTATAATCTATATCAAGGCTTTTACTGGTTGAACAGGAGGAGAGTAACGAGGGAAATATAACTTACTACAGCGGCTTATTGAGGAAAGAAGCATTAACACGACTTCACTTCTTCTCCCTCCGGGTGGCCTCGGCTCAGTTTGACCCATTTCCAAGTTCCTATATCAGAAAATTTGGGTTTCTTTCAACCAAATTGTCACTAACTAAATAACGTGGATAGTTCCATTAAACTATTTAACAATTGAAATACTAGTTAGATCAGTTCATTTCTATCATTACATTTGAGTGTTTTAGTCAATAGTATAGCTTTTGAGGGTTTTTTTTTAATAAAAGAAAGTTGTAAAAGTTGAAAAAGCCCAGAAATATGTGACTAAAACATCAGGGAAAAGCGACAAAAGTGTCGAAAAAGACCAAATAAGATTTTTACGCAGAAAACCAAAAAGTTGCATGGTTGCAAGGGTTAAATACTGACTCATTATTTAGTGTAACACGGGAAATATAACTTACTGTAGCGACTTATTGAGAAAGGCATTAAAGCAAAGATGAACACAACTATCGTAAAATGAACAGTTCAGTTATTAATTAAGGATAAAGTTGTTTAATTAAGGACAGCAGTTGCTCTTAGGCCCACTTTATTATGATATGGTGATATATTATGAGGCGTTATGGTTTGTGAAACCTCTAAAGATAATGTTCTTTTGTAAGGGTTGGGAAATAAAAGGACACACACACATTAAAGATTATGGCGTCTCATAGATATATAAGATAGTTTATCGATCTATCTTTTATATAAGCCATGAGGGCAGTTGGCGAAAGACAAAATCCAAAATGCATCATATTCATTCAAGTTTTAACAGTGAAGTGTTATATTTTATCCACTACATCGAGATATCGACGGTTATGACCGTTATTCCTTATTTCTCTAGTCAAATGTGATGAAATGAGACAAGGAGCTCTTAAACTGAGGACCCGCTTTGAGATGAAGACACTGCTTCAGATCTCTGGCTGCTGATTGGCTCAGCGCCGCCTCGAGAAGCCACCGGGCGAGTCTCCGCTGCTGATTGGCTCAGCGCCGCCTCGAGAAGCCATCGGCCGAATCTCCGCTGCTGATTGGTGCGGCAGTACTTTCAACAAGCCCGCCAAAACTCAGAGCATAAAAAGGAGGGTTTGGGCCGCTGTTGTCACAGTCTCTCTCTGAGAATCATTACGATATGTCTGGACGAGGAAAAACCGGAGGCAAAGCCAGAGCTAAGGCCAAGACCAGGTCCTCCCGGGCCGGGCTCCAGTTCCCGGTGGGCCGTGTCCACAGGCTCCTGAGGAAGGGTAACTACGCCCAGCGTGTCGGTGCCGGAGCCCCCGTGTACCTGGCGGCGGTGCTGGAGTACCTGACCGCTGAGATCCTGGAGCTGGCTGGAAACGCCGCCCGGGACAACAAGAAGACCCGGATCATCCCCCGCCATCTGCAGCTGGCCGTCCGCAACGACGAGGAGCTCAACAAGCTGCTGGGCGGAGTGACCATCGCTCAGGGCGGCGTGCTGCCCAACATCCAGGCCGTCCTGCTGCCCAAGAAGACCGAGAAGCCCGCCAAGAAGTAAAATGGAGGTCTTCTGACTGCTGAAACCAGCACCCCAAAACGGCTCTTTTAAGAGCCAACCACACTTCTCATATAGAGCACCGATTCCCATGTTTCTCTTATGCACCCAATGATGCGTTATTTTCACTGTCATTTTCTACTCAAAAAAATATCCTTAAAGTGAGTCAATGCACTATGACTGAGTTTGACTTGTGATTAGTAAGGGTTGCTGAAGCCTTTAGTAAATATTTCTGAAATAATTATAAAATTGTCAGCCGGTAAAAGGTGGAGTTCATCTTAACTTTATATTTCAATAGGTAGCATTGTAAATTACCCTCGGAACCAATATATTAAGTAGTAAAAAGTGCAGTATTTCACTCTAAAGAGGTGGAGAACAAGTACAAAGTAGCCAGAAATGTAAATGCTAAAGTATAAATACCTCAAGTTCAGGCCTACAGGGGCACCTTAAAACACAATATTCTGGTTTGTTGGAAATTCAGCTCAGTCGAAACCAGGATTTTAATAAATTTTTTTAGGTTTTTCAGTATAGGTGATCGCAAATTATGTTCCAACGTCCACAAACCATACGGCAGTCATATCATTTATACATTAAAGCGGCTAAATATCTCTGAATATTAATACAATAACAGAAAATTTAGTCCATGAAAAAAAAGTTGTGATAGTTTTGGTATTCATTCTTTTGCATCAAGAAAAACAATCAAAGTGCAGTTCATATTAAAGACGGAGTTTTATTGCATATACATTGAAACATAAAAATAAGAAACACTATACAACTTTAAAAATGATCCCAGAAAGAGAAAACTCATTTTAAACTGGGGACAGATAAATGCAAAAAAACTTTAGACTCCCAATTTTCTCCTGAGTAATTTCAGTCTGAAGTTTTAAAAATCTGACATTTCAGTGTGTATAACTCAGGTTGAATGGTTCAGATAAATAGAGCCTGGAGAGGATCCTCCTTCAGTCGGCCTTCAGGGCGAAGAGCACGTCGTCCTGGCTGACGTTGAGGCGGACCCGCTGCAGGACTCCGAGGCGGCTGGGCTCCAGCAGCAGTAACCTGCAGGCTCCCAGACGCTGACATACGGCCAGGCCCTCCGACACGCTGGCGGGCTGCAGACCCTCCACCCGGCACAGAGCCTGGTGCTGCACAAACACCTGGGACACAGAGGGGAGGACTGGTAGGCTACAGCCACACAAAAAACTATCTCCGTCCATGTGAGGGTTTTGGGGAGTTTTCACCAAGGTGGTCAGCCTCTCCTCTATAAGCGTAGCTCCTATGGCGCCATTTTAATGCTACGAAGCCATCACCTGCAGTTAGCATCCCATTGACTCCCATTCATTGAGAGCTTAGTGGTCCCTAATACTGTATCTGAAGTCTCTTTTATATAGACCTTAGTGGTCCCTAATACTGTATCTGAAGTCTCTTTTATATAGACCTTAGTGGTCCCCTAATACTGTATCTGAAGTCTCTTTTATATAGACCTTAGTGGTCCCCTAATACTGTATCTGAAGTCTCTTTTATATAGGCCTTAGTGGTCCCTAATACTGTATCTGAAGTCTCTTTATATAGACCTTAGTGGTCCCCTAATACTGTATCTGAAGTCTCTTTATATAGACCTTAGTGGTCCCCTAATACTGTATCTGAAGTCTCTTTATATAGACCTTAGTGGTCCCTAATACTGTATCTGAAGTCTCTTTATATAGATCTTAGTGGTCCCTAATACTGTATCTGAAGTCTCTTTATATAGACCTTAGTGGTCCCTAATACTGTATCTGAAGTCTCTTTATATAGACCTTAGTGGTCCCTAATACTGTATCTGAAGTCTCTTTTATATAGGCCTTAGTGGTCCCTAATACTGTATCTGAAGTCTCTTTATATAGACCTTAGTGGTCCCCTAATACTGTATCTGAAGTCTCTTTATATAGACCTTAGTGGTCCCCTAATACTGTATCTGAAGTCTCTTTATATAGACCTTAGTGGTCCCTAATACTGTATCTGAAGTCTCTTTATATAGATCTTAGTGGTCCCTAATACTGTATCTGAAGTCTCTTTATATAGACCTTAGTGGTCCCTAATACTGTATCTGAAGTCTCTTTATATAGACCTTAGTGGTCCCCTAATACTGTATCTGAAGTCTCTTTATATAGACCTTAGTGGTCCCTAATACTACTACAGGTTTGGCGTGCTCTTTACGGCTTTGAAGGCATATATACACGAGTACGTGTAAACAAACACCTTTCTCAAAACTGAAAGCTGTGCATGATGTTATTTTTGAAAAGGAAAGGTTGAAATGTCAGTTTATGAAAGTAGCCGGCCACGTGTGAAGGTCTATGCATCGACCGCTGGTTCCTACCTGTTGGAACGTGGCCTCCTCCAATCCCAGCCGCCGAAACTCAGCGATGACGGCCCTGAGGAAGAGCTGCTCCTGCACCGACGCGCACCTGAAGACACAGATCAGCCGCTTTATCTCATCAAACCTTCACAGCTCCATCATCAATGCTGGTTAAAAAGTTAAAAAGTCTCACTTAATGGCGGTGATGTAGGCGGAGGAAAACATCTCGTCCAGTGCCTCCATCACGTGACTCATTCCCACCAATCCTGAGGCAGAGGGGTCGGCGGCAGAGTGCTCACAGATCTCCGTCGCCCGGCGACAGATGTCCAGACACCGGCGAGCGTCGCCCGACAGAGCTGCCACCTGCGAGACGAGAGGACAACCGTGAGCCAACGAACTCAAGACACTGAGTACTTAAGGTGTAGAAGGTAAGACTTAAAAAACTTAAATTTGCTGAAAGTGACCCTATGTTCCAGTAGAACTACATGAAGCAGGTCGGCTCCTCTGGCGCCACCTACAGCCTGTAGAGGGATCTGCAAAAATCCACCGTTCCCTGTTCAGATGCACCAATCAGGGCCAGTGGGGGGGGGGGGTGTCTAACTGCATGTCAATCATTGCTCATGCACATGCATTCATTCTCCCGTGTGGGGGGAGGGGCTTAGGAGACCGTTTTGGGCTCACTAACACAGAAATATTTTACTTTGAAAATCACGCATCAGAATGTATTTCTGTTCTGAATTCACCTCTTTGAAATTGAAATATTTCTGAATTTGAACACATGTTGTTAATGGTCATAAATTCAGATCAGAATATTGAAGTTTCATGATAAAAAAAGAGTAACAACAGATTTAGGTTGCAGAAATTTGCTTGGTCACATTCAGACCCGGTTGTTTACCTTCCTGGACACCAGCTGCAGGGCGTCCTGCTCGAAGGCCTTCACCTTGTTGAGCCGCGACGTGATGATCTGCTGCAGCTGCTTGAAGCTGTACGGCTGGAACGACATCCTGGTCAGACCCTGGAAGCATGAAATTAGAAGTTGGAAAAAAGGTTATAAATTGCAATATATCGCAGAATATTGCAATATGTTTAAAAATCACAATAATATCGTATCGGAAGTGATCCCCCCCCCCCCCCCAAGTGGCTTCGCTCCTGTAGATAATCATCAAAATGTCTCCAAAGGAAAGCACGTTTCCATCAGTCAGAGTCTCTGTGGTTCTGTCTCAAGCTGTAACGAGTCGCTGATTGATTAGACTAAAAGTGTAATCAGTCAGTACTAGCCAGTCAGGAGCAGAGTATGAGGGCCCTGACAGTACCTAGGTAAGGACTACTAGCCAGTCAGGAGCAGAGTATGAGGGCCCTGACAGTACCTAGGTAAGGACTACTAGCCAGTCAGAAGCAGAGTATGAGGGCCCTGACAGTACCTAGGTAAGGACTACTAGCCAGTCAGAAGCAGAGTATGAGGGCCCTGACAGTACCTAGGTAAGGACTACTAGCCAGTCAGGAGCAGAGTATGCGTTATAACATGTGAACTGTCCCTTTAAGAAGGACGCCCGCTCTCTCACCAGCCTGCTGGCCACTCTGTTGATCATGATCCTCTCGGGCAGGTCCATGGTGTTGGCGATGGTCAGCACCACCAGGCGGGCGTGGCGCCGCGTCGGCCAATCAAACAGGTTGTACATGACGTTCTGCTTCCTGGTCCACAGCAGGTCCAACTAGGGTCCAACACACAGGAAGTTAAAGCAGGGGGACGTCTCAGAGTTAAAGACGAGACTTTTAACCCTCCTGGTGTCCTCGGGTCAAATCGACCCATTTAAAAAAAAATTAAACATCTTTATCAGAAAAGTGTCTTTCAACCAAAATCTCAGAAAAATAACCCGGATTGTTCCACACAAGTTACTTTAGTTACTAGTTACTTTAGTCACTAGTTACTTTAGTTACTCCACTACATTCACCTGACAGCTTTAGTTACTAGTTACTTTAGTTACTAGTTACTTTAGTTACTCCACTACATTCATCTGGGCTTTAGTTACTAGTTACTTTAGTTACTCCGCTACATTCATCTGACAGCTTTAGTTACTAGTTACTTTAGTTACTAGTTACTTTAGTTACTCCGCTACATTCATCTGACAGCTTTAGTTACTAGTTACTTTAGTT
>CM057245.1:30963221-30979044 GCA_029931835.1 Etheostoma nigrum
TCTGAGGAGCTATGAGCGAGGACGGAGGAGGGATCTCTGAGGAGCTATGAGCGAGCATGGAGGAGGGATCTCTGAGGAGTTATGAGCGAGGACGGAGGAGGGATCTCGGAGGAGCTATGAGCGAGGACGGAGGAGGAATCTCTGAGGAGCTATGAGCGAGGACGGAGGAGGGATCTCTGAGGAGCTATGAGTGAAAAATGGAGGAGGGATCTCTGAGGAGCTATGAGTGAGGCTGGAGGAGGGATCTCTGAGGAGCTATGAGTGAGGATGGAGGAGGGATCTCCAAGGAGCTATGAGTGAGGACGGGAGTTGAACCTGCGAAGTGAACCTCTAGACACGGGCGCCACCACCCAGGCGACCTCAGTGTGGTTTGTCTCCATGACGCTCACCTTCTTGTTGGGGGTTTTCCTCGGCGTCGTGGTGGAGGAGCGAGTTCTCTTCCTGGAGCGAGGAGTCGCTGCAGACGCACGGCGGCTCTTCTTCCAAAACACCGCGTCCTCATCGCTATCCAGCCCCGCCTCTTCCTCCCCATCATCATCATCATCGCTGCTGCTCTGGAGCTCCTTCCTTGAGGGGACGAACTCGTCCTCGTCCTCTCCGTCCGAGTTCAGGTCCGGCTGGTTGTCCAGAAGGATCCTGCTCAGACAGGATCAGAAACCAGAACCAGAACCAGCTTTATCGGCCAGGTATGACTACATACGAGGACTTTTGCTTTGGATCATATTGCTCACAATGCGCTTACACATACAAAACAACCTATATACACACTAATATACACACACTAATATTTATATACTCACTAATATATATACACCAAAATACACACACTAATATATACACACCAATATTTATATACTCACTAATATATATACCCACACACACTAATATATACACACTAATTTATATACACACACAAACACACACTAATATATACACACACACACACACTAATGTATACCCACACTCACACTAATATATACAGACCAATTTATATATACACATATACACACACACACATTTATATTTACCCCCCCCCCCCACACACACACACACACACTAATATATACAGACCAATTTATATATATACACACACACACACACACACACACACACACACACACCCACCCACCCACACACTAATATATACACACTAATACATACACACTATAACAGAAACAATATACACAAGTTTTGACAATAGTGCAATGAAGGGTGCAAAGGATGCTGGGATAAATCGTATAATGTTATTATATTACATTATGAACAGTATGCACAGCTGTGGAATAACAACAGGAAACAGGAAACGGGAAAGGTCAAAGACTCAACGACAGGACTCACAGCTGCTTTCGGATGCGAGACGAGACCAGCTGGGCCGACTTCCTCTTGGAGCTGCGCGGCGTGGCGGCGCCGGGACGCATCGGACCGGTTTCATCGTCCTCCTCAGCCCTGGTCACACATCACAGAGACACATCGGACATTAACGGCACGCATGAGAGCTGCAAAGACTCAACCATTAGTCAGAAAACGTGAACAACTACAACGTCAGCTTGTTAGATGGGAAAATATTCTAGTGTCCCTCGTCTGGGACACTAGAACTATGGACTATCTTTGAGTTGGGGACAAAACAAGACATTTGAGGCGTGTTTTATTTAATTTCATGTCATGTTGCCCTCATGTTGCCCTCATGTTGTCCTTCATGTTGCCCTCATGTTGTCCCCATGTTGCCCTGATGTCGTCTTCATGTTGTCCCCATGTTGTCCCCATGTTGTCCCCATGTTGTCCTCATGTTGCCCCCATGTTGTCCCCATGTTGCCCCCATGTTGTCCCTCATGTTGCCCTCATGTTGTCTTCATATTGCCCTCATGTCGTCCCCATGACGCCCTCATGTTGTCCTCATGTTGCCCCCATGTTGCCCTCATGTTGTCCTCATGTTGCCCTCATGTTGTCCTCATGTTGTCTTCATGTTGCCCTCATGTCGTCCCCATGACGCCCTCATATTGTCCCCATGTTGCCCTGATGTCGTCTTCATGTTGTCCCCATGTTGTCCCCATGTTGTCCTCATGTTGTCCTCATGTTGCCCCCATGTTGCCCCCATGTTGCCCCCATGTTGCCCTCATGTTGCCCTCATGTTGTCTTCATATTGCCCTCATGTCGTCCCCATGACGCCCTCATGTTGTCCTCATGTTGCCCTCATGTTGCCCTCATGTTGTCCTCATGTTGTCCTCATGTTGTCCTCATGTTGTCCTCATGTTGTCCTATATCAATGTTCTTTTTAATTCCCCAAAATAACATGATTGATTCCACCCAACGCTCTTTGCCAAGTTCAAATCTCTACTTTCATTAATTTTGGGGCGTCTTATTCAATTTTATAGCATTGTAAAACAAATGGAAGTGTTTTTGAAATAGTATTGAGTAAAAGTTGACATATTCCAGTCTGTGATTATCATCAACATCCATTCCTTTAATTTTAGTCTGAATAATTCCTAATTTCTGCTTTTCTAACTCAAAAGTGTGTGTATAAGTGTGAGTATAAATGTGTGTGTAAGTGTGTGCGTAAGTGTGTGTGCGTAAGTGTGTGTGCGTAAGTGTGTGTATAAGTGTGTGTGTATACAGTGGGTACGGAAAGTATTCAGACCCCTTTAAATTTTTCACTCTTTGTTTCATTGCAGGCATTTTCCAAAAATCAAAAAAGTTCATTTTATTTCTCAGTAATGTACACTCAGCACCCCATCTTGGACAGAAAAAAACAGAAATGTAGAAATTTTTGCAAATTTATTAAAAAACAAAAACTGAAATATCACATGGTCATAAGTATTCAGACCCTTTGTTCAGTATTTAGTAGAAGCACCCTTTTGATCTAATACAGCCATGAGTCGTTTTGGGAAAGATGCAACAAGTTTTTCACATCTGGATTTGGGTATCCTCTGCCATTCCTCCTTGCAGATCCTCTCCAGTTCTGTCAGGTTGGATGGTAAACGTTGGTGGACAGTCATTTTCAGGTCTCTCCAGAGATGCTCAATTGGGTTTAAGTCAGGGCTCTGGCTGGGCCATTCAAGAACAGCCACGGAGTTGTTGTGAAGCCACTCCTTCGTTATTTTAGCGGTGTGCTTAGGGTCATTGTCTTGTTGGAAGGTAAACCTTCGGCCCAGTCTGAGGTCCAGAGCACTCTGGAAAAGGTTTTCGTCCAGGATATCCCTGTACTTGGCCGCATTCATCTTTCCCTCGATTGCAACCAGTCGTCCTGTCCCTGCAGCTGAAAAACACCCCCACAGCATGATGCTGCCACCACCATGCTTCACTGTTGGGACTGTATTGGACAGGTGATGAGCAGTGCCTGGTTTTCTCCACACATACCGCTTAGAATTAAGGCCAAAAAGTTCTATCTTGGTCTCATCAGACCAGAGGATTTTATTTATCACCATCTTGGAGTCCTTCAGGTGTTTTTTAGCAAACTCCATGCGGGCTTTCATGTGTCTTGCACTGAGGAGAGGCTTCCTTCGGGCCACTCTGCCATAAAGCCCCGACTGGTGGATTGCTGCAGTGATGGTTGACTTACTACAACTTTCTCCCATCTCCCGACTGCATCTCTGGAGCTTAGCCACAGTGACCATTGGGTTCTTCTTTGCCTCTCTCACCAAGGCTCTTCTCCCCCGATAGCTCAGTTTGGCCGGACGGCCAGCTCTAGGAAGGGTTCTGGTCGTCCCAAACGTCTTCCATTTGAGGATTATGGAGGCCACTGTGCTCTTAGGAACCTTAAGTGCAGCAGAAATTTTTTTGTAACCTTGACCAGATCTGTGCCTTGCCACAATTCTGTCTCTGAGCTCCTCAGGCAGTTCCTTTGACCTCATGATTGTCATTTGCTCTGACATGCACTGTGAGCTGTAAGGTCTTATATAGACAGGTGTGTGGCTTTCCTAATCAAGTCCAATCAGTATAATCAAACACAGCTGGACTCCAATGAAGGTGTAGAACCATCTCAAGGATGATCAGAAGAAATAGACAGCACCTGAGTTACATATGAGGGTCACGGCAAAGGGTCTGAATACTTATGACCATGTGATATTTCAGTTTTTGTTTTTTAATAAATTTGCAAAAATTTCTACATTTCTGTTTTTTTCTGTCCAAGATGGGGTGCTGAGTGTACATTACTGAGAAATAAAATGAACTTTTTTGATTTTTGGAAAATGGCTGCAATGAAACAAAGAGTGAAAAATTTAAAGGGGTCTGAATACTTTCCGTACCCACTGTAAGTGTGTGTGTATAAGTGTGTGTGTATAAGTGTGTGTATAAATGTGGGTATAAGTGTGTGTATAAGTGTGTGTATAAGTGTGTGTGTATAAGTGTATAAATGTACTCACAGCACTCCCAGGGCCGGCTCCTTCTGGGTTTTCTGTTCTGGTCTTCGAGAAGGAGTGGTGGCTCTGCTTAGAGATATGGAGGATGGGGGGGGGGGGTTACATCACTCGGTCTGTTGGTACACGATGCGTTCTGAGCATGTGCAGATGATGTCATGATGTACGAGGATTTACGGCTCTGCACCATCTGTTCCTCAGTAGCGGTCTGCTGTTAGCCTCCACCGGGAAGCTAACGACGCTAGTTTAGCTAACAGCTAACTCGGCTAACCGCTAGCTGCTAATAAAGACAAGTACTGAGTGATTGTGTTTTAAATAAGTAAAGTAGAACTGACGTAACAGCTGTTACATATTTAAACGGTTATTTTAACTTTTGAGGGTCTTTTACATGCTGTCTCAGCTAGCGGTTAGCCGAATTAGCTGTTAGCTAAGCTAACGTTAGCTTTCCAGTGGAAGTGAACAGACTTTCTTTAACTGTCTACGGGAACAAATCGTGCAGTGTCGTAAATCCGCGTTTATCATGACGTCCTCATAACATCATCATGACATTGTGACATCATCTGCACATGTGCAGAACGGATCATTAAGGGACCAATGAAGCCGTCAATCACGGGGATTAGTCGACCAATCGGTCGGTTCGCTCTCAGTCGACCAATCGGTCGGTTCGCTCTCAGTCGACCAGGACAAGTCATTTTTTATATCCTGAATGAAACATGCTACTACATCCTCGGTACACACAAACGTTACAGCGGGTTCTCGTGGAGAAACTCAGTTCTAGAGATCGGTTGATTAAAATCAACAGATTAGAAAATCACGAGTGCGAGTCAACTAAGAATTTTGTTAAATCAAGGACAGCCCTAATTAATTAATTAATTAATTGTGTGTGTATGTGTGACTGTTAACATGAAGACAACTTCCCCGGCTGTGCAGACTCACACCTCAAAGAAAAGAAAAATTAAAGAGTAAAATCGAGGACAGCCCTAATTAATAATAAGTGATAAAAAAGAAAGTAAAAGAAATATAAAACAAACACACGTGTGTGACTATCTCCGCCATTTTGTCTGGGAGACACCACTGTATCGTGCTCCAGGACTCAGACTGGATTATATAGAGAGACCAGGTCCCGCCCCTCTGCGTCCAGTCCACGTGGACCTACCTTTCAAAAAAATTTGAATGGGAGTCAATGGGAGATATTTTTTTTGGTCCGGTTAAATTTGTGCCGTGCGTTTCACAAATGTAAAGAAGTCAAACGTTTGGTTTTGTGTGAGATCACTTATGATGTTTCTCTAAAATATTTCGAAAAATTATGAATGGGAGTAAATGGGAGATCATTATTTTTTGGTCCGGTTCAAATTTGTGCCGTGCATTTCACAAATGTGTTACTTTAAAAAATCATTTTACATGTTAAAAGAAACAATTTGACGTAAAGAAGTTGAACATTTGGTTTTGTGTGAGATTGCTTATGATGTTTCTCCAAAATATTTTGAAAAAATATGAATGGTAGTCAATGGGAGATAAATATTTTTTAAATATTCCTAAACGTGGTACCTCCTCGCCTCTACTCTCCTTTTTTGGTTTTCCATTATGATAAAAACTCCCTGGTACCTGTAACAGGTACTTTATGTAGTACTACCTCAGTCGAGGCTCCAAGCTGCTGGGGGAAAAACCTGCAGACTGCTGATTGGTCGGAGAGAATCCTCACTAATCACTGCAGACTACTGATTGGTCGGAGAGAATCCTCACTAATCACTGCAGACTACTGATTGGTCGGAGAGAATCCTCACTAATCACTGCAGACTACTGATTGGTCGGAGAGAATCCTCACTAATCACTGCAGACTACTGATTGGTCGGAGAGAATCCTCACTAATCACTGCAGACTGCCGATTGGTGACAAACAGCTAGTTGGGGGACCAGATGCCTCCCGATACGATATCATCACGATACTTATGCCACGATACGATATTATTCAGATTTTAACCTCTTTAACCCTTGAAAATACATCTTAACATCTAGTTTTTAACTGGAACAAACTAACAAATTTTTCGTGTAATCCAAGGCAAGGCAAGTCGATCGGGACCAGAAAATAGTCTTTTGCCATTGACCACCATTCATTTTTATTTTCAAGATAAGTCCCATGGAGGCAAACGGAAGGGGCGGGGCTTCGGCTCTCTATTACAGTCGTCACTCCCCGATGTGAGGAGAGGGCAGATTTGAGTCGTGTAGCGTGACTTTGCGACAAGTAGCCTCCGAGATGCTAACGAGAGACTTCAGTAACGTCTGAAGTAGCCTCCGAGATGCCAACGAGATGCTAATGAGAGACTTCTGTAATGTCAACAGTAAAAATGGAGCTACTTAACCAAGTTGGTTCACTGCTAGCTTAACTACAAGTTAGCATCAAACACAACACAGGCTGTCAGTTGGATGGTGTTTTGAGCTAACGTTAGCATAGCATCAAACAACCATAGATAGCTACAACGTTTCTGGAATGACTGCTAGCTTAGCTACAAGTTAGCATCAACCACAACAAAGGCTGTAAGCTGAATGGCGTTTCGAGCTAACGTTAGCAATCAAACAATAATAGCTAAAACGTTTTTGAATTGACTGCTAGCTTAGCTACAAGCTAGCAGTCAAACACAACAAAGGATTATTTCCATCCTCTGTTATTGTTTGCAATGAGAAAACTATTATTTTATGGATTTCACTAATTTCAGTACGACAGTTATGTCGTAAACAGTTTAAATCTGAGCATGCGCGACTCAAATCTGCCCTCTCCTCCCATTGGGCGGTGACAACAGCTATTTCCTCCACCAGGTCTGCAGCCTGCGACTCACTTCTGCCTCCTGGCGGCATGCTGTCTCCTCGGCGTGGCTCGTCTTCTCCGCGGCGTGTTAACCGAGCCGGTGGGTAACCCCGCCTCCGCGGCCTCGTCCCCCTGCTGAGGACTTCAGTCCGACAGAAGACGCACCGTGAGTCTGTACGTCTCAACAGGTCCACTCTGGTCTCAGCCAGTTAAAAACATCTCAACTCAAAAGGTCCATTTGTGAAATTTTTAAACTGAGATTAACCCTCTTGTTGTCCTCGGGTCAAATTTGACCCGTTTTTAAAAGTTTCTACATCAGAAATTTGGGATTTTGTCATCCAAATTGTCCAAATATTACCTGGATGGTTCCATATAACGCTGAAGGATCAGTTCACTACTTTATTGAATTTTGGATGTTTTATTTCCCCCAAAAAAACTTTGACAATAGACAAAAAAAAATTATATAATTTCATGTAAATGAGTTTTTTTGTTGTTTTTTTTACAATGAATATGAAAAAGAAAGTGAGAAAAAAAGTATCTCAAACGCATCAGAAACACGTAAAAAAAAGCATCAAAAAAGCATCAAAAACACGCCAAAAAAGCATCAAAAAAGCACCAAAAACACGTCAAAAAAGCACCGAAAACATGTCAAAAAAGCATCAAAAAAGCACCAAAAACACGTCAAAAAAGCATCAAAAACACGTCGAAAAAGCATCGAAAAAGCATCAAAAAAGCATCAAAAAAGCATCAAAAAAGCGTTGAAAAAGGGTAAAAACATCGTTGAAAAAGCTTTGAAATTGAGGACCAAACAAGGGTTAAACTAACTTGTAGACAATCATTACCTTGTTTTTCTTTTGCATTTTTTATTCAACTAACTTCTGCAGCTGATGTAGAAACCTGGATCAGGTGTTCAGTGTGGTGGACTTTCTTCACTGACTTAACCGCTGCTCTAACCGTGCGTGGGTCACCCCCCCGATGTGAGTCGTGCATGCTCAGATTTAAACGGTTTACGACATAACTGTCATACTGAAATTAGTAAAATCCATAAAATAATAAAGTTTTCTCAACAATAAAAGAGGATGGAAATCATTTCAGAAACGTTGTAGCTAGCTATGGTTGATGCTATGCTAACGTTAGCTCAAAACACCATTCAACTGACAGCCTTTGTTGTGTTTGATGCTAACTTGTAGCTAAGCTAGCAGTGAACCAGCTTGGTTAAGTAGGTCCATTTTTACTGTGTTGACGTTACAGAAGTCTCTCGTTAGCATCTCATTAGCATCTTATATGCTACTTGTCGCAAAGTGACGCATGCGCGGCTCAAATCTGCACTCGACATCGGGGAGTGGCAGCCTCTCCGGCAGGATGTGGACTGTGTGACCTCTGACCTGGTGGAGCCGTGTGTGGCAGACGGCAGAGGGCTGTCCGCCTCGGGGAGTTTGGTGAGGACGACGGCGGAGGGCTTCAGGGGGAAAGCAGCGGCTTGGTGGGCCTTCCCGGTGGGGGTGAGGGCCAGCGCCTGCGGAGGAGAGGCCGACAGTCTTTGAGCCAACATCACATCCGACTCCAGCTCCTCTTGTAGCAGCTGGCTCAGGACGTCCTCGGGGATCATCCAGTCCTTCTCCGGACCTGACAAACGACACGGAGACATCGTTTATCGACAGAGAGGATTAAATAATTAGAGATGAATACAGTCGTCTTAGATATCTCATCTATTATATATCTCATTGCTTTATATAGACCTTAGTGGTCCCTAATACTGTATCTGAAGTCTCTTTTATATAGACCTTAGTGGTCCCCTAATACTGTATCTGAAGTCTCTTTTATATAGACCTTAGTGGTCCCTAATACTGTATCTGAAGTCTCTTTTATATAGACCTTAGTGGTCCCTAATACTGTATCTGAAGTCTCTTTATATAGACCTTAGTGGTCCCCTAATACTGTATCTGAAGTCTCTTTTATATAGACCTTAGTGGTCCCTAATACTGTATCTGAAGTCTCTTTTATATAGACCTTAGTGGTCCCTAATACTGTATCTGAAGTATCTTTATATAGACCTTAGTGGTCCCCTAATACTGTATCTGAAGTCTCTTTTATATAGACCTTAGTGGTCCCTAATACTGTATCTGAAGTCTCTTTTATATAGACCTTAGTGGTCCCTAATACTGTATCTGAAGTCTCTTTTATATAGACCTTAGTGGTACCCTAATACTGTATCTGAAGTATCTTTATATAGACCTTAGTGGTCCCTAATACTGTATCTGAAGTCTCTTTATATAGACCTTAGTGGTCCCTAATACTGTATCTGAAGTTTCTTTTATATAGACCTTAGTGGTCCCCTAATACTGTATCTGAAGTCTCTTTTATATAGACCTTAGTGGTCCCCTAATACTGTATCTGAAGTCTCTTTTATATAGACCTTAGTGGTCCCTAATACTGTATCTGAAGTCTCTTTTATATAGACCTTAGTGGTCCCCTATTGAGGAGGCGGGGGGGGGGGTGGGCAAAGCAGAGAAAGGGGAGGTAACCCTGCCCCTTATGACCTCATAAGGGCTCAAAACAGCATCTGAAACCGGAAATAATTTGTGTTTTTGTACAACATCTTTCTGATTTTGTCAGAAATATTTTGACTGTGTCAAAACTACGACTGCAAACTAAAGATTATTTTCGTTGCTGATTATTTCCTGGTCTCTAAAATGTCAAGAAATGAGTGAAAAGAGTGGATCGGTGTTTCCCAAAAACGTCCAAGACGACCTCCTCAAATGTCTAAAAACTTTTATATATTATATAATAATAATAATAATATTCACATTTAACAAGCTGACATCACACAAGT
This sequence comes from Etheostoma nigrum, assembly GCA_029931835.1. NCBI lineage: Eukaryota > Metazoa > Chordata > Actinopteri > Perciformes > Percidae > Etheostoma > Etheostoma nigrum. Next base: position 30,973,209 of record CM057245.1, read on the forward strand.
TTTTTACACACAAAAAGTGCCTCAAACCAAAAGTTGGCGAACTAATCAATTAATCTTTGCACCTCTAGTCAAAACAAGTTTTATTTTATTTTATTTTTTGCTGCTGTAACACTGTAATTTCCCATTTTATTGGGATCAACATCTATCTATTTGGTGCCGGATGCTTCGTGCCGACACATTACATCTACCGCCGGTTACTGCGTCGCGCAACTCTGAACCTCCTGCCGGCTGCTGCGTGGCGCAAAGGATCATCCAGCACTTCATCATCATCATCATCATCATCATCATCATCATCATCATCTACCACATCCTCCCTCCCAAACTCCTCACTATCTTCCACCTCACTGCCCTCGCTGTCAACATCCTCCTTTGTCGGAGCCATTGTCTCGCTCGTCTCTCAAACATTCATAAACAAACGCACATGTATGTCTGGTTGATTGACATGATTTTCAGCAAACTACAGTACATTTTGGTGGTCACGTGGCTTTAAATGGCCAACAAGACCCGCCTCATGTGCATTTGAACCAATGACGGTGCGTTCTCTGCTGCACGCGTCATGAAAAGACGACGAATACAAAATGCTGCGCCACGCAGCGGCCGGCAGGAGGTTCAGAGTTGCACCGCAGTAACCGGCGGTAGATGTCATGTGTCGGCGCGAAGCATCCGGCACCAACGGGTTAACTACAACAGCAGCCGATGAGAAAGGCGTCGGTGGTTTTTAACGCTACTCACTGCTGAGCTCCAGCTTCTTGCGGACGCCGGGCGTCCTGGCCGAGGCGTTCCTCCTCTTGCTGCTCAGACATTTCGCGGCCGACAGTTTGGTCGCCGAGTGCAGCGACTCCGCCTCCGCGGCGCCGGCCTTCCTGGCGCTCGCGGTGGCCCGGCTGGTCTTCACCTCCCCCGCCGCGGCCCGCCGCATGACGGCGAAGTCCGGGGTCGGCAGGGCGCGCCGAGCGGGGCCCCGGGCCGCCGGAGCCGCTGCAGGCGGGGAGCACGGGGGCGAGGGGGGGAGGGACGGGGTGGGGCGGGAAGGAGGAGGGGGGGTGGACGGCAGATGTTTGGAGTCGGGCACTCGGAAGGTCTTGGAGTCCCAGGACAGCTTCACGTACAGAGCGTCTCCGTCGCCGTCCGGGAACGGAGCCGCGGCGTCCAGGTGCTTCACCTGCGAGGGAGAGGGCAGAAGATAGGAAGGGTGTGGCCGGGGTGGCCCAGTGGTACAGCGGGCGCACATGTACTGAGAGGTCCAGGGTTCCCCCCCTCTCTCTCCCCTTTCATATCTAACCTGCCCTGATGCCCTAAATGCCCGAAAAAAGATGACAAACAGGCGATGGACAGATGGTTATGATGAAAAGGTGGCCGGGTTGGTTCAGTGGGTGGAGCGGGCGCACATGTACTGAGAGGTTTATGCCTCAACGCAAAGGTCCAGGGTTCGAATCCGACCTGGGACCATTTCCTGCATGCCCCCCCCCCCCTCTCACCCCCCCCTCACCTAACTGTCCTGTCACAAATGAAATGGCAGAAAACCCCAAAAATAATCTTTAAAAAGGAGAGAAGAGACAGAGAGAGAGAAAGAGAGTGAGTGAGGGAGAAAGAGAGAGAAGAAGACAAATAGAGAGACAGTGAGTGAGGGAGAGAGTGAGGGAGGGAAAGAGAGAACAATAGAGAAAGAGAGAGAGAGTGAGTGAGGAAAGAGAGAGAGTGAGTGAATGAGTGAGTGAAAGAGAGAGAGAGTAAGGGAGGAAAAGAGAGAACAATAGAGAGAGAGAGAAGAAGACAATTAAGAGAGAGAGAGTGAGTGAGTGAAAGAGAGAGAGAGTAAGGGAGAAAGAGAGAGAAGAAGACAAATAGACAGAGAGTGAGTGAGTGAGTGAGTGAGTGAAAGAGAGAGAGAGAGAGATAATTCAAAAGAATACTGAGAGCAACAGAAAGGCACAACTGAGCACGCTCCAAAATCTGTCAATTTATCACAAGTAGTATCGTCATGGCGACATTCTACATCGTTATGGCGTGTGTTTTCCTGATTTACTCACCTGCACGGGCCTGAGGATGGACTCGGCGTCCACCTCGTCGTCGCAGCTGCGTCCCCGATAGTAGAAGATCTCCTGGGGGTGGGGCTCTCTGCCCAGCAGCCTCCGCTTGCTCAAGGGCACTTCGAACACCCGGACGAACCACTGAACCAGCGCCTTCTTCTGCCTCCCGCTCTCTGAAACACACCAGAGAAAAGGCTTTAACCCCTTTACACAATGTTTCCATGTCAGAAAATTGGGTTTCTTTCAACCAAAATGTAAAATAAAAAAAAATAGAAAAAATTTTAAATAAATGATTCTTTCTGAATATGGGTGTTTTATTCAATGTTATGGCATTTTAATAAATAAAAAAAGGTAAAAGAACTTGAAAAAGTGACAAAAATTACAGAAAAAGCCCCAAAAACGTCGTCCTTGTGTCCTCGGGTCAATTTAACCCATTTTAAAAATGTTTTTATATCAGAAAACTGGGTTTCTGTCAACCAAAATGTCAAAAAAAAATATTTAAATAAATGACCAGTTCACTGAATATGGGTGTTTTATTTAATGTTATGGCATTTTAAAAACAATACAAATCTCTACTTTCATTAATTTTGGGGCGTCTTATTCAATTTTATAGCATTGTAAAACAAATGGAAGTGTTTTTGAAATAGTATTGAGTAAAAGTTGACATATTCCAGTCTGTGATTATCATCAACATCCATTCCTTTAATTTTAGTCTCAATAATTCCTAATTTCTGCTTTTCTAACTCAAACATTAGGTATAATTTCCTATAAATGAGGTTTATTGACCATAAATTCCAAAAATAACTGTAAAACTAAAGTTAATAAGTTAGTGATACGTAGTGTTAAACGTCAAAAAAGTGACAAACATTGAAAACAAGTACCAACAAAAGTGTTGATTTTCATTTTTGATGGGAAGACAACACGAGGGTTAAAGACCTTTTTTTTATTTTTTATTTTTTTTTTACATGTTATGGAAGAAAAAGGCAGTTTTTGTCTGAAACGTGTCAGCAGTAGTACACTACATCCAATAACACGGGTCCTTTAACCCTCGTGTTGTCTTCACCTTCGGGACCCTCTCGTGTCCCTCGGGTCAAACTGACCCGGGACATATTTGGGGTTTTAAAATCAATTCTGAAATAACATTTTACTCTATAATCTATTAACAAATATTGTCTTTATCTCCATTTCAAACAGCTGAGATAACATCTATGTTTAGGGAATGCATCAGTCTCTACTAGAACACAATTAAACATGGAAGTGGGGTTAGTTTTGTGTCATAAGTTTATAATTCATGTTAAAAATCCACTATGGAAACAACATAAGTCATATCCAGAATAATGTTCTGAGTCAGGAATACATGTTTATCACAGGAAATGAGGTAAGGCCGTTGATTTCAGGTAGAAAACATGTAACTTGGACCATTTTTCTTCTTGTAAAAAATGGAAATGGGTCAATTTGACCCGAATACCACACAAGGGTTTAAAAAAGGTAAAAGAACTTTGAAAAAAGTGACAAAAATGCCAGAAAAAGTTTCAAAAACATCAGCAAAAAAAAATAACATACGTCAACAAAAAAAAAAACATAGAGAAAAAAAAGAAACTTGGAAAAAACTTCCATAAACATCTGACGACAAAAAGTGACAAAAATGACGGAAAAACTTCCAAAAACGTCTGCAAAAAAAGTAAACGCAGAAAAAACATCGGGAATAACTCAAAAACATCAACAAAAAAATAACTAACGTCAAAAAAAACGTAGAGAAAAAAAAGAAACTTGGAAAAAACTGACAAAAACATCCGATGATAAAAAATGACGGAAACGCTTCCCAAAACGTCTCCAAAAAAAACAAAAAAATGTCATAAAAAGCGCAGGGAAAAAAGAAGAAACTGATGTTATTGTTAGACGATAAAAATGACAAAAATGACAAAAAAACTTCCAAAAACATTGGCAGAAAAGTAACAAACTTTAAAAAAAAAGAGCAGAAAAAAAACGGACAAAAACATCGGGAAAAGCTCAAAAACATCAGATGACAAAAAGTAAAGTTTGACACAGAAAAACAAAAAGTGACAAACGGGACGCCACCTTTTTATACTTTTTGGACATACTATGCTATGATTTTGTATACTTTTCGACATCTGATGTTTTGGAGCTTTTCCCGATGTTTTTGTCCGTTTTTTCCAAGTTTCAGTTATTTCCTGCGTTTTTTTTTTAACGTTTATTGCCGACGTTTTTTAACGCTTTTTCTGACATTTTTGGTCACTTTTTGTTATCTGATGACAAAAAGTGACAAAAAATGTTTGACCCGGAAAAACTAAAAGTGAAAAAAATGACAGAAAAAGCGTAAAAAAAACGTCGGCAAAAAAATAACGTAAAAAAAAAAAAAACGCAGGAGAAAAAAAAAATGGACAAAAAACATCAAAAAATGCGCAGAAAAAAAAAAAAAGACACTTGGAAAAAACTGACAAAAACATCGAGAAAGCTCAAACACATCAGATGATAAAAAGTCAAGTTTGACCCAGAAAAACAAAAACCGACACACGGGACGCCACCCTGAGGTTCAGGCGGCGGCGTGGACGTGACTCACCGTCGCCGTAGAGACGGACGACCTTGGCCACGTAGGGGTTGTCCTCGTCCTCGCCCTCGATGAGGATGTGCTGGCCCGTGCTGATGACCGTGGTCCTCGGGAGACCCTCCACGCTGATCTCCAAGGAGCTGAGAGTTTACAGAGTCAGGTCATTAAAGGGTAACTGTGATTTGTTTCTGTCTACCTGGACCAGGTCTTCCAAGGATTTGAGTCTGAGTGACTGATGGGAACTTGCTCCAATGAGCTGAAATGTAACATCAATGGGGGATTGGTTCAATTTGGGTCCACTAAAAGTGCCGCTGACAGACTCAGATTATTATTCATGCAATAAAGTCAGAAAATACTGTTTTCATTTTCTCAAATATCCAGGTTTCCTACTTCTTTCTGTTATATCTTATATCTTTGGGTTTTGTACTGCCAAACAAAACAAGTGAAAGTTTCCAGTTTTCTCCTTAAAAGTCCCATGACATGGTGCTTTTATTTAGACCTTAGTGGTCCCTAATACTGTATCTGAAGTCTCTTTTATATAGACCTTAGTGGTCCTCTAATACTGTATCTGAAGTCTCTTTATATAGACCTTAGTGGTCCCTAATACTGTATCTGAAGTCTCTTTTATATAGACCTTAGTGGTCCCCTAATACTGTATCTGAAGTCTCTTTATATAGACCTTAGTGGTCCCTAATACTGTATCTGAAGTCTCTTTTATATAGACCTTAGTGGTCCTTTAATACTGTATCTGAAGTCTCTTTATATAGACCTTAGTGGTCCCCTAATACTGTATCTGAAGTCTCTTTTATATAGACCTTAGTGGTCCCTAATACTGTATCTGAAGTCTCTTTTATATAGACCTTAGTGGTCCCTAATACTGTATCTGAAGTCTCTTTTATATAGACCTTAGTGGTCCCTAATTAGTGGGAATGCTGTTCCACAGACCTTAGTGGTCCCCTAATACTTGTCTTATCTGAAGTCTCTTTTATTTGTAGCAACCTTCAGTGGTCCCCTAATTCTGTATCTGAAGTCTCTTTTACATACGACCTTCAGTGGTCCCCTAATACTGTATCTGAAGTCTCTTTTATATAGAGCCTTAGTGGTCCCCTAATACTGTATCTGAAGTCTCTTTTATATAGACCTTAGTGGTCTCCTAATACTGTATCTGAAGTCTCTTTTATATAGACCTTTAGTGGTCCCCTAATACTGTATCTGAAGTCTCTTTTATATAGACCTT